>OMLB01022960.1:13877-37727 GCA_900302555.1 Myripristis jacobus
CGCCGCCATCCTGGGAAATGAAAACTCCCTCGCTAATTCTGGCTTTAAAAGTGGGTGAAAGCCACTGGTCACTATCGAATAAAGCAGAAATGCCCCAAAAAAAACAATAAATATGTTGTTGTTCTTTTGTTTGGTTTGTTTGTACTTCAGCCGCAGCATCGAGCTTCAGCGAAAGTCGGCGCTGATTGCAGTGCGAGGTGCTCACTTTGGTGTAGCTGCTCAGGTAATTGCCTTCTTCAAAATTCAATTCATTCAGACTCATTTACCTGGCCCGTGCATTTCTGGATGAGTGATCGCTCCGACCAAACATTGCAGAAGCACGGCGCAACGGGCGGCTTTACACACACACACAAAAAAACAAAACAAAACTCGGTGCGTTTGTCCTCCAGTATATTTTCCCTGAAGCGTGCAGCGGCTGTTGGGCTGTTTCCAGATTCCCTGATTGTCCTTTAAAGTCCAACCTTCATTTATTTATTTATTTCGCCCTGAGTTTAGTGCTGTGATACCGTGAGCGCAGTGCTTTGATGCAAATCCTCTGAAATGTCATGTTCTTTGTAATGAAATCTTTTCTTTTTTTTTTTTTTGTAAACGCTCACAATTTACAACTGACAACCAGGACAATCTTGTCAACCTTTGCTTGATAAAATCAAAACAGAAAAAAAAAATGAAAGGAGAATCAAAACAAAACTTCCACCTGAAGAAGATATATTTATCTGACATTTTGAATCAAGTGCTGAGGATTACAAATAACCATGAAACCTGGGAACGGTGGCTTCTGGATTCTGGACAATATACTGTATATAATATACAAGTGAGACTTACTGACTTATTTAAATATTAATTAGTCACAGTAAAGTTTACACTGATAGGAAAAGTATCCCCTTGCAGATCCCAGACAGAAAATGCAGTTTTTATTTTGGCATCATGAGCGTCATAAAGTGTTTTCAAGTTTGCAGTTGTCTCCAGCTTCAGTCTTTGTAAACAGGTCAATAGAGGTTGTTCTTAGGTTAGGTGAGATTTAGACAAATAACGGGTATAAAATAGCTCTGGGAGCCGCTGTATAATGATTTTATTTCATTGTCTGTGCCGTGTCCAGCACTGCTCTGCCAGATTGTTTGGGGAGCGGATGTGTTTGTGCCATTGATCTTGGCCATCTGATAAGGAAGCCGGCGACAGGCTGTTAACCTCAAACGGTAGGAACATTAATCCATTTCCAAACATCCCGCTGCTTTCCGCTCGGCTCTCGGCTCTCGGCTCTGCTCAGCTCCTCCCGGGCAGCTGCACCGAGGACGCCACTAGAACCGCCGCCGCTACCTCCTCACAACTCCTGTTTCTGGTTTTGTTATTTGGTTTTTCTTTGCATGCACGTTTATGTGGTCCTTTATGGGCGGAGCGAGTTTCATGAAACCCACTGAAGACCCTTGATGAGCTTTAAAAAACAAAATATGTCTGCAGCGGTGGAGGTGCACTGCAAAAACTCAAAATCTTACCAAGAATATTTGTCTTATTTCAAGTCAAAATGTCTGATTTGTAGTCAAAATATCTCATTTCACTTAAAATAAGACATGATCACCTAAGAAATAACTTATTTTTAGACAATTTTCACGTGTTTCAAGCTAATTTTGACTTGAAACAAGTGAAAATTGTCTAAAAACAAGTTACTTCTGAGGTGATATGTGTAATGAGATATTTTGACTAGAAATAAGACCTTTTGACTTGAAATAAGACAAATATTCTTGGTAAGATTTTATGTTTTTGCAGTGTGTGGTTGTTGGTTTTCGTCTGATAGCAGCTTTCATGCAGAGTGTCACAGGCCTGCAGCAGCTCGGGTCATGCAGTTTGAAGTGTTTACTACTTTGATGGGGAAGCGGTAAGTCTGAAAACTGTTTAGCTCGGGGCGTGCCTGAGGAAACATACACAATTAGGCCCTAATAGATTTTTGTTATTGCCAGCTGCATTTAGGGAATTTTATCATTAATGGGTGTGTTTCAGAAAGAGCTGAAGGTTGATGAAAAGTGCCTCGAGGCAGAATAGCGGATCACTTAACACAGAGGGATGGTTGCTAATGAATTTTCTAACTGATAGCTGCTTTGAGATGACTGTACGTCATTCTAAGTGTATGTCACATTCCTACACACAGCATCTGATGTGACTCAAAGCAACAACAAAAATAATCGTTGACAAACTTTTGTTTTTTTTGTCATGACAGTGATGAAACGATGTCATTAACAAGTTGCTCTTTGAAAACAAGAACTAAAATTATTATTTTTTAATTCACCACCAGCAAAAAATAGCAATGCAAAAATGTCAGGTAGAACTAATAGACACAAATAAACAAACAAATGCGCCTTTCGCCAACAAGACAGACAACCTAAGTCTCACTGCAGAATAATATTCTTGACCGCGGCGATAACTCTGTTCGCAGTGGAACCTCAGGAGAAATTAATGTTTTCAAGAGGAAGAAACTCTTAATTTCCTCCAAGAGGAATACCACGGAAGAGCGGATCTATTTCCCCGAGCTGACGCAGTAAACGCCACGTCGGTGATATTTTATAGATGATACTCTGACATCCCGTTCTCTTGTCGTGAATCGTTGGCGTAAACTTGGCCTGTGATGCGCTGAAATGTTTATTTATGAGCTTTAATGTTGACCTGCTGGAGACACAGTTGATCCTTTGTGTTGTTTCAGGTGTAAATACAGTTCATACAGTGTTCAAAATGATACTCACTCGGTAGAAAATGTCAGAAGAGAGCAAACGCAGCACCGTAATGCGAGCAAGGAGACAAAGACTTTTTTTAGAATAGTGTCGAGTCATTTAAATAAATTGATTAAAATTAATTGAAGTGTTAAATAAATGAACAAACTCTGACCAACAAAGAAAAAACATCAACTAAAATTGAAATTCCTGTCAAAATGAAGCCTAAATCAAAGTCAGTGTAAAGTCAGTGGAGTGACAGTCCAGGTGAGAAACTTCCTCAGGTGAACGAGCAACAAACGATGCAAAAGCAACGTCTTCTGTGACTCCTGGTTGTTGAAAGACTCTCCTGACACGGGCCTCGACGTTCCTGCATTTGTAGTTGAGTCGCATCGTCGGTCCACCTCGGCCGATCTCCCCCCGAACGCCTGCTGGTCCCTGCCAGCTGGGGCTCAAACACACCGTTTGATTCTGCAAACATTCACAATATTGCAACCGAAAAAGAAGCGATATAAAAACATTTCACAAAAGTCAGTCGGTGCATCCAGGAAGATGTCCAAATCCCTTTTTTTTTTTTTCCCAGAACACCGGCTAATGTTCTTAAGTTGTCATTGAAATGTGTTTTTTTGTCTTTGTTTGAGAGGAAGACACCTCAGCCACGCAGGCGTTGAAAAGCAGCAGTGCACTGTGCAAGACAATGTACAAAAACACAGTTTGCAGTTCATTTTTCATGTTTGTGGTTTTTTTGTTTTTTTTTTTTGCTTACAGCAGACTCTGACAGCCGTGCAGTAATTATCTTACACAGCATATGTACATCCTCCCTTATCCTCTGTGTTCACCTAACTGGCTTTTGGGTTTCCAGTGCAGCCGCATCAGGAAGCGTTTTTTTTTTTACCTGTAAACATTTGGAGACTGGGCGAGCTCCTCGTGTTTTCAAGCCGCTGGCAGGACATCAAACATGTTCTTCACTTCTATCAGACACTGTTTGCTCCTCAAATACGGCTCTCCTCTGTTTCATTTTGAAACCGGACATTCAGACAGTTGTTTGAGGAGAGGAAAAAAGAAAAAAAAACCTCCTCTCTGTGAGCGGTGGAGCTTCCTGTAATGGTATGCATGTTTGAGTGAAGTCGCGTTTGCCTTCCGCTGACACTTCTTTCCCGCTCGCCGAGGACAGGCCGGCCTGTTTGGCCATAACGATGGGAGTGTCTGAGCATAATGCAGTTTGACCCGTCGCTAATGATGTCCTGACACTTGTTTAGCAGAGCTCTACGGTTGGATGGCCGGCGTCTAATTGGAAGTGACAGGACGGCACCTGTAGCTCGGCCGACACCGAGTTCACCGGGAAAATATTCGGAGTGAGACTGAAGGGAAGTGAAAGAGCCTCTTGTATGAGTCTCTTTATCGAGGCAAATCTGATGGCACTTTGGAGCTGCGCGGTCTAACTACAGTTCACCACTTGAGCATCTGCAGTGGAGCAGCACGCTGTTAAAGGAGCAGTTCGACCAAAATACACTCAGCCCTAGTGTAGCCTCAGTGGCATAATTAGGTTCTGTGTCGACCACAAATCAAGGCTGAGGGGGGTTTTAACGTCATGCTGCCCCTAGAAACGTTTCAGTATTCGACTACGTGACCAAAGACGACGCTAAAATCTCTACCGGCTGTGTCGTCGCCGTCATCACGGCCTTTTGATTTTCATTTCAGCGTCCATTCTGACAGATCAGAGCAACAGCAAAATCAGACAGGGGGAAATGATCCTCTGATATAGTCAAATTGAGAGCATACAAGCAACATCACATAATTTACACCTTTTGCTATCCACATCTGCATAATGACATGAATAAATAAAAAAAAAAAAAAAATCACAAGCATTTGCGATAGGTTAGTCATTCATCTCCAGGTGAAATATTTAATTAATCTTAAGAAAACAAGGTTAATTTCAGTTTTCTTTACTACAGTTACCATTATGTGTTCATAACATTTGAGTTCACTATTGATAAGTTATGCAGAAAAACAAAGGGAGGCAATGCACAGCCTTGTATCAGTGAATTGACCATTCGATGATCTATTGGTAATGATCTATTGGTAATGCCTCTGGGCTCCAGTAGGGGGAGACATGCTCTGCCTCCTCGTGCAACACAGATGAATGTTTTTCCCTGAGTTACTGTGATGTTTTATGGAAGAAGTGATATGTTTTGTACTTTATTGTTAAAGCGTTTCTTGCTGGTTTGGTCCTGGAGACGGCACGGTGGCATGGCGGCGCGGCCGTGTTGAACTGTTTACCTTCTCAGTCTCACCATTAAAGTCAGCTACTGCCACATTAATGCATGTGCTTTAAGATAAATATGTGTGTTTTATCACTGAGGAGTTCATATGACAGTAGAGATAAATATGTAAACTAAAAACACATTTCATAAGTCGTTGGTCACATAACAATTTAGTTAAAAAGATAATTTACACATTTTAGAAGAAGTTAAAAATATATATTTATGATGATATCTGTCGTGCTGATACTGCGTGTGTTGAATGTGTTCCTGGTGAATATATTGTGTATATTATTTGAGAAATTAATTCAATACAAATGAGTGAACGACAGATCTACGTGTGGTTTCTCTTC
The DNA here is from genome assembly GCA_900302555.1 of Myripristis jacobus. Lineage (NCBI taxonomy): Eukaryota > Metazoa > Chordata > Actinopteri > Holocentriformes > Holocentridae > Myripristis > Myripristis jacobus. The sequence goes on from OMLB01022960.1 coordinate 19,188, forward strand.
CTCCCTCTGTTGTTACCATTCCCTACACCTGAGTGGGTTTTCGGAGATGCTGAACGGGCCGGTCTTGGTCCCGTGTTGCTATGACGATCCGTCCCAGAGACATCAGAAAAATTACGTTGGCTATTATATCAAAGGTGAATTTGGTGTAAAACGACAGGGCCGTCACACACAGGGAGAGGTAGCCAGTCTGGCCCGGGCTACACACCTCACACACCCCGACCCACCCACCTTGACCAGTTTGAGCGTTTGTCACGGTTGATGTCGCCCAGGCCTAATACAACATTACTAAATATTACTGTAGACAAGCGGGCCACAAAGTCCAGATACTGTACAAATGTCCTCAAAAAAAATGTCCACTTCTCATAATCCTCCTCACACAGCTCCATCCTGTGTTTATATGCCTTCGTGTTGGAGATGATTCACTCCTACAATAGTGAAATCTTAAGGAACCCCCATGACCCCTCGCCTGTGTACAGTTCCTTTAGAGATCCAACATCCATCGCACCAAGAAGCTTATTTCATGAGTCATAAAAGTTTATGGGTTTCCAAGATTACCCTTAGTGCCTGCCATCCATCCATGTGGATACTTTCAGTGTGATTTGGCGAGGTTTCCAGTCTGCAGCAACCTTCCCAGTCTCCTGTCAGCCCAGTCCAGTCCAGTGGAGCTGGATGAGGACTGGTTTGTGGATCTCAAGCTGTCAAAAATGTACAACAGCCGCTGTCTTTTCCAGGAACAGTGTCAGTGTCCCCACATTGTCACTGTGGAGGCGATGTTCTTCTATTTTATGTTCTTGTGATCTGCTGAAATGGAAAAAAACTGGATTCTGCTTCAATGTAAGGAAACTCAGAGTAATTTGAGCTCTTGCTGTGGCACGGGCTCCTGTGTATAGCTGTGAAATCCATCTATATATGACAGCGGAGCCGATCTTCACCGGCGCTAAGACGAGGCCAGGCGCTCCGTTGCAGCACGCCGCAAGATTAGATCTGTGCCTTCTTTGTGAGTTTAGTAACTTCTTGGCTGAAGCCTCCTCTTTCTCTTTCTGTTATTAACCTGAGTGCAGAGGGTATCAGGAGGTGGGAAAAGTAAATTTCATGCGCCGCTTTGATCCCTTGTGTTCCTCGGCGCCGTTTCGCTGCTTTTTTTGGGTTGTTATTTGATAAGTGCTCCGTCAGCCATCTGTGTCTCGTCTCTGTAATACCTGAAGATGAACGCGCTGTTATTTCTGACCCGCCGTCGGAAAACATCGTTATCGCCGTGTCATCATCACACATCAGCACCTCCCTCCTCCTCACAGACATTGGCTGTTACTCATAACCCTCCCCCCGGCAGGGTCACTGTCACTCTCTTCTTATTCATAAACATGAATTACTGGCTCAGTTTTACTGTTTTGCATCCTGCGTCACCACCGGGACAAAATCATTTCTGTGTCCTGGAAACGATTCATAAAAACTCGCCGCAGCACAAAAGATGCCACCAGCTCAGGCAGTGGATTTTTAAAAACACCTGATAGTTTCCATGTATGAATTATTTTGGTATTTTGGCAATTATGGTACACCTCAACCAGGAGTTAGTGCAAACTTTTTCATGTCAAGAAAGGCTAAAATACATGAGAGAGACCATGTAAGTCCATTTTTGAAGTTTTAGTCCAAAGGAAACCTCTCTGACTTTATTTTTTTTTTTGGGTTAGGTTAGATTTGGAAATAACACTGAGCCTCTATAGCCAAACTAGGATCTCAATAAATTACAATCATAACGGCCATCCTTACACATTTCCTTGCTCTAATTCCCAGGGAATGTCGTACAATTTCCTTAAATTAATCTGCACTATTTGCCGGGGAGCCCCTGTGACCCTTTTCAGGAATCCTGGTGGAAAACCAACGGATTAATGAACTTCTGATGGTTTTTTAAAGTCGACTGAATATTATATTCTGTCAGTCATTAGTCATTGCTCCACTTTCTACCCACGAAGGTGGTTGACATAAGCGGATGTGTTAGTTTTGTGCCAGCAAATGACATAAAATAAAGAGAGAAAGAAAGAAAATGCATGGACTTGGCCACATTTTGGAGTTTAGTGATTTTTTTGCCTCTGGGTCTCAACTCAGAGCAACATATTTTTAGGCGCCTCCTCATGTTTTTGTGAAACATTTTTGGATTAACAAGCCAAATGAGCCCTTCTCTGCCCTTCTGACCCATCCAGGATGTGGTTTAGCTGAACTTGCACACAGTCAGGAGCATGAGGTCAGCAAGACCATGAAGTTGGATGTATTATACAAAAAGAAGCCCTTACTGATAAACATGGGTTTGAGCAGTTTTCGATAAAGTGTAGAAGTTAAAATAAGGGGTGCCTTCGGAGAGGAATCTGTGGTGAATTAAAATGCAGCTGCTCTTTTACTTCAAAATGTCCTTTTGACACCATATTTTACTCTGCGCTTAGCCCGGCGCGGGAGGAGGGAGCTGGACTCGATGCACAGGCCTGATAAACAGGGCGGCTGTTAAATATTCATGCGTTCATTCATTATCTTTACACGCTTATCCCATTGTTAAATATGTAACACTTAATTAACATGTTGATTTTCAAAGGCCATCACCTGGGCTATTGCCGGGAATAAGTCAGCGCTAATGTGGCTGCGTCACGGTAATTACAGCCCCGCCGAATCTTCCTCAATGTAAAGACGAGACAGATTGTACCTTCAGCGACGGGGCATCCGATTTACTGTTGGACCTTCTTGCGGCTTCGCGGGCCTAATTGGACAAAACATCTGTGATATTAATAAAATGTTTAATCTGTTTTATTTAAGAGCCGGTATTAAGTGTGTGTTTGTCATTAAGCGTGAGGTCCTGCTGTCCTTGTGCCATATGCACCGTCACTCCGCCGTGCATTTCCCAGCATGGCGCCGGGATCAGCTCCTGTACTCGGCAATTAAAATGATTCACATTTCGACGTTTTGAGGATTTACGACGGAGCGGCGGGCGCAACGTTTGTCCGCGACCGACGGCGGAATGACAAGAGAGGTAAAGCGGTGAAGCTCGGAGAGAGTTGACAATCAAACCAAGGCTCTGCGGCAAAGTTCAGCGGAAAGTTTTCACTTGATCGATGACGCCGCTGAAAGTGGTTCAGACGCATTTGTCCGTCAGTGTGTGTGTGTGTGTGTGGGGGGGGACGGCACCTTTAAACTTTTCTATTTCTGGAAACCTCCATCTCTGCTTTAGCCAGCTCCATAAAAAGGACTCCCCCCCCCTTGCCTCGCCCTGCTCTCTTTATCGCCCCTGCCCAGGCATCTCAAGGAGCTAAGAAGGAAAAGAAAAGACCCCATATTTTTTCTTATCCTCATTAGGCACTTGCAAAGAGCCCTCTATTTTCTCTCTCTCTCTCTCTTTCTTGCAGCCCTCCCGCCTGCCTTTGTCTCTTAAATCTGTCTCCTGACCGGGCACTGGGAGTGGTGATGGAGCTGGTGCCATGCCGGGTGTGATCTTCTCCGGCGATATTGATGCTCTGGAAAAGGGGGCTCCGCTGAAAGGCTCTCTGCTGTGGTATTTACAGCCGCAGACATGGCACAACTTATCAAAAGGTGTCATTGTCAGGGCGTCATTTCACATTTTTAAGGACGTTTTTCAGTTTGTTTTTCTTTTCTTTTTTTCCATTTGGTTTGCGGCAGTAATTAGTGTATAGAAACCGTGTGGAGACAGGGGACAGTGCAATCAATTAGCCACTGTCAATATACAGCAATCAACACAATTCACCAATACGTAAGCAAATACAGATATAAATTTGACCAAAACATAAGCAAATGCAAATATACAAAGTCATCTACACAACGTATATAACCAATAACCCTGACAATGGAAGTTAAAGTAAATAGTATTAACAAATAGTAAGAAAAAAGGAAGAAAAAAACAGGAAAAGTAAAGCCTGATCATGAAAACACATTCATGAAGGCGTCCAATTTTCATGGCGTCCGATTTTCATGGCTTCTCTCTCTTCTTTCCAGCACTAAATGCCGTTGAAGACAAGCTTCTGTGTACATAAGAAAGAAGAGGAAGAAATCCCGTGGTAAATCCTCAAATGAAGTATAAATGTTGTTGATTTCGTTGTCTTGGTTTATTGAAAAGCTTTCGCACCAAAACTTTTCCACACTCGCTCTTTTTTGAAAAGTCTGGTGCCCCACGAGACCCAAGGTTAACCACAACTAAACTGAAAACTAAAACTAGAGGTGTGAGACAAATATTTTAGTTCACTGAAATAAAAAATAAAAAGCAGACTGAAGTCACAACTTGAGAGGGAAAAACTATAACTGACACGATATTGTGTGCTTACAAAACTGAACATTTTTAAACGATAAAAAACTAAACTTAGACGAGCAAACCCACTCTGGAAACTGACTGAAACTGAGCTGAATTGAAAACGAAACAAAGTAAAAAGGAAATAAAAACAAATAAAAAACTGTTGAGAGCGTACGTCTTACCTCAAACTCTTACCTGCATTATGCAGATTGAACTTTTTATGCTCATTATGCTTTTCATAACGAGGCTACTTTACTACATTGCATAGCATTTCATCTTTTACTTGTTTATTCATTTCAAAACATGAAATTTCAGTTGTCTTGGCAGCATTAACCCTCCTCCCTCCTTTTATGTTTGAGGTCAATTTGACCCCAGCAGTTTAATTATTATAACTAAAATTGTTATGTGTCAGGTACTTTATGTTTCTTTGTTGACGACCTAAATAGCCCTTTAAATAAAACATAACCCCCCCCCACCCCGACTTATACTACATCCAGTATTCCTATTACACGACTATGGAAAAATATGCAAATCACCATAAAATCTCACTGATTGACCTAAAATTGGAAAGAAATATTAATTTTTGGTGTTTTAATGGCTTTATATTATTTCTAAGTACAGATTTTTGTTATTTATAACCGATGTGTTACAAAGTGTGTACAGGACATTGAAAATATATCATCATGTGAATATCATGTTTACCTGGTAGTACCCTTTAAATTAGGAAAAGTCATTAAATATGAAGCAAAAAAAAAAAAAAAAAAGATGTTAATCATTTATTTAGAGACGTTAAACATTGAGTTGGGGTCAAATTGACCCCAAACATAATAGGAGGGTTAAAGTATTTTTAAAGTTGGTGCATAGTGCTCTGTGATGCTCGGGGCCAGTGGATGGCAGCAAGGGCAATGAAGTCATAGACTCTTCTGAGGCATATTAAGTAAAATGCTAATCAATAAGCAGGAGCATTGTTTGAAAATGCAGAGATTTTTTATTGCAATGGCAAAGTACTACATATATGCTTGTTTCAAGCTTGTGACCAGACAGTTGTTTGTCTGAACTCCCAACCGAGGAGGGAAGGAGACACATTCTCCTCTCCTTCCCATCAAAGGATCCTTGAATAAAGCATTCAAACCCCACTGTGCTGAAGTGGGTTGCTCAGTGGCCATCAGTAGCAGACTGTGAGAGTGCGGTACAGTGATGCAGAACACATGGGAATGCTGTACCTGTGCATGTGTGAGCGTGTATGTCTAACTCAGCTATATTTATTATCAGGAAAACGAATAAGGAGCTCTTCTCCCTCATACAAACCGTGCCATGTGGGATCGACTTTTATATTTGCTGCTTTGTAAGTCCTGTTCCTGAAGCACTGTGTGTTAAACTTGGGATCAGAGTTAATGTGAGTTCATGCAGCAGTGTTGATGCCCAGTAATGGGTGGCAGATATAGTCTTGCGGACACACACACACTCACCCTTTGTCTTTTGCATGGCTCAACTGTGACTCTATTTTATTTCTAAAAATGTGTACAGAGCAATGGCTATTTTTGAAGTCGGAGTTTGGTTTAGGTTAGGGTCAGGTTATATTATGTAATGTCAGGCAGTGTTGCGTAATGTCTATATAATGTCCTCAAGAACGACCTAGGTCAACGTGTGTGTGCAAATTACGCAGCTTCTGAAATGCAGGATATGTGCCAGAATGAATGAGATACACATTCAAGTGGTCTTACATTGTGGCTCCAAGTGTTAACCAGTGTTCAGAATATTAATATGCCAGAGATATTTATTTGATTCAGGTGCATGCAAAAGCCATGTTTTGACTGTAGACCTCAACTGGGTGATGACTAGCCTGTGCTGTGAGGCAGGAACAGCCACTCTCTACCTTAATAACGGCTATGCCCTTACAATATTGTTTGAATGGCAGTATGATATGGTATTACAGCTCTTCAAGCCTCTATTTTTTGCTTGCCTTTCCGTTTTGGTTTCCCAGTGACTGTCACCTCAATATTATTCAATATACTTCCTGTGCGCGGATGAAGTTTGTCCCGTTTCACGGGCCGTACCTGCCCGAGCGGGTACAATACCGTGATTTGTTGACATTGCAGCCACTTGTTTTCTTCTAGACGCGTTTCTGCAGGCTGTTTGAACTTCTTCTACTTGCGGACATGCTCTTGTTTGTCCTGGTTCTCTCAGCGACAGTGCTGGGCTGCACGACACAAGTCTGTCCTTGTGAAAGCCAGGAGCTCTGCCAACAAATCCGCGAGGAGAGAGACTTTGAGGTAGCTGGCAGAGCCGTCGAAACGCATTTTATTTTGGGGTTAGCTTGGGTGAAGCAGGCGCTAAGCGGACTAAACCCACAGGCTTTAATGTTAAAGGCAGTGGCAGACTCAGCTGCGACACCGTAAATTCACTCAGTTGTGTCCAGCTGATCAGTTTCAAGACGTGACTTCGTACAAACGGGAAGAGGGAAGAGAGAGGCTGCAGATCACATGAGCGACACATGACAGCCTGACAGTTTGAAGCCTTTATAAAAAAAAAAAAAAAAACGCTACTGTTTTGTCTTTAAATATGTAAAAAGTTGTGATTAGACGACATGACCAAAGACTTCTCCGCTTCTGATAAGGCTTTCATCCGCATACATAGAGAAAACCTGCTTTTATATGAAAATAACAGTGATAATATCAATAGATAATACCGTATGATACTGACGGTGCTTATGGCAAATCAATACATTGGCTTTTAGCGACCTCTAGCGACTACGAGGAGTTATTAATTGCACAGCCGTGTGTCTGTATGGCCACCACTGATTGTAGGAGCTGTTTTCAGGTGTTTGTGTTTGATGTGGGAGGAAAGACATGGAAGTCCTACAACTGGAGCATGGTGACCACTGTGGCAACATTTGGAAAATATGATGCCGAACTCATGTGTTATGCCCATTCCAAAGGGGCTCGGGTTGTCCTCAAAGGTAGATAAAATCGCTCTCAGTCACCTGTATATGAATGGATTTCTCTGAGTAAAATCATTGTTGAATGAATTACATGTGGTGTAGGAATTGTTTCACACCTCCCCCTTCATTTATTGCACCAACTCGTCATCCTTCATCAGCTCATGTACATATTGTAATCGTCATGTTCATCTCTCTCTCACATTGTTGCTGCAACAAGGTGATGTCCCCCTCTCCGATATTGTGGACCAAGACAACAGGACAGCATGGATAACAGAGAAAGTCAGCCTGGCCAAGAGTCAGTTTATGGATGGAATCAACATTGACATCGAACAGGTGGTGGAGGCGGACTCCCCGCAGTACCATGCACTGACAGCCCTGGTCAGAGAGACCACTGAAGCATTCCACAGGGAGATCCCAGGGTCCCAGGTGAAGGCAGTGGTTTAATAATGCTGTTATCTCTGTAATGGCTGTAGGAATATGTGATCCAATTGTAGCACTTAGATCACAGGGTTCTGCATAAAACTGAGCCAGTTATGAATTCTCCTCAGGGTTAGTGTTCATATGGATTTCCCTGGGTTCTTCCCACATGCCAAAGATGTGCAAGTCCGATTTTGTCCCGTGATGGATTGGGGTGTGGTGTCGCCCTGCCCCTCGCTCTGTATATGCTGTGATAGGCTCTAGCTCCATGCAACTCTGAATAGAAGTATACAGTGTGAACAGCGACTGAGTGATTTGCTGTGAGGCCTTGTCTGTGCTTTTTGGTCTCAGCATTTTATATGAGCCATTTCACTGATATTTACCATATCCTGATCCCTGCAGGTCTCATTTGATGTTGCCTGGTCACCAAACTGCATAGACAAGCGTTGTTATAATTATGTCGCCATTGCTGAGTCCTGCGATCTGCTGTTTGTGATGTCCTATGACGAGCAGAGTCAGATTATGGGGGATTGTATTGCAATGGCGAATGCCCCTGTCTCTCAAACACTGAATGGTTTGTAGTCAAATTGTGTGTTAATCAATCTGTTTGCTGAAGTCAAAGCAAATCAACTTTTTAATGCACAATTACAAATGACCACTTTGCCAAATGATTGTTATTAATTTGATAACACCACATGAGCCCGTTGTATTTGCTGTAGGTTATTTGCAATATCTGGATCTGAAGATCGAACCGAGGAAACTGGTAATGGGAGTACCATGGTATGGTTATGATTACCCATGCCTCAACCTATCTCAGGTAAGTGTTTATTTACCAGCTACATATAGATGAAAGAAAAATCATTAGAGAAAAAAATGATAGATTTCAGTGATGTAGTCACAGTACAATTACTGAAGACTCAACCTAAATCACTAAAATCAGTTACCTTCTTCCCAGTCATTCTTATTGTATCATGTTGTGATGCATAGTTACCTTTTTTCTTTGATGCTGTTTTTCTCCATTTCCTATTTCTAGCCATAATTCATAATCATTATAAAGATACTTGCATATTTTTTTGGACACCCCAGGAATTAAACTGCACACCACTGTTATTACTCATACCTGTTCCTATTATAGTTAATTTACTGCTGCTCAGATTGCCATTATGCCTTCTCTCATCCCAGGAGGGTGTATGTTCTATACCCAAAGTGCCTTTCCGTGGAGCCCCATGCAGCGATGCAGCAGGTAAACAGAAACCGTACAGCTGGATTATGAAGAAGGTCAATGACTCGGTGTCTGGCAGGATCTGGGACAAACAGCAGCAAGCTCCCTACTTCAACTACAAGGTCTGTAAGGTTTATTCTAAAGCATAGTGTGAGCATAGTGTAAATTCCCATACAAATTTAATTCCCCGATCCAGAAAGACAAAGGAAAATGGTCTGATTTCCCAGTGGCTGGCTGAGCTTCAAGGCTGCATAGACGAGCAGAAGGTGTTGCTGTCAGTTCACATTTTGTTGTATCTTCTCTCCACCAGGACCAGACAGGACAGATTCATCAGGTGTGGTACGATGACCCAGACAGTATTTGCGCCAAGGCGGGCTTGGTGAAGTCTAAAGGTTTGAGGGGCATTGGCATGTGGAATGGCAACATCTTGGACTACAGCAGTGACCCAGTTGCGCAGCAGCAGACCGCAATGATGTGGAATGCCCTCGTAGGATGTTAGCTGGGATACCCTTGCGCTGCTGGAGACATTTACGCCATCCCTGAACCCACCTCCATTTGTAACTAAGTCAATATAACCTTTTGTAACAGCAGGAGGGCCTGTGATGGGACTTCCCTCCGAGTTCAGGGATGCATACTTGCACTTCAGCGTTTATTGTGGCTTTTATTGCTCTCTTTGATTGCAGCTGCTAAGTGTCAGACATTCCACTGGGCTGTGCTTCTTAGAGAACATCAATCATTCTGGTAAGTGTTATGTACACAGACCCAGTATTTTTGATTGACCAGCAAGTGTTCAATGTCTCGCTCATTCTGATCCATGCACTTTGATATTCTTCATAAATAAAAATGTCTGATAAATCTGCCAGAACCATCAAAATAATTGGTTGTTGTGACTTTTCCCAATTCACAGGTGATCGTGTTCTTTAATAACCGTAACATGCATGGTATTTGTCATTAACACACACACAAAATCAGACAGCAGTGTCAACAATGCTTACAGATCAGATAAGATCAAACAGCACTTGAAATAAAGAACTACAAAATGTGGAAAAAATTACAAAGTCAAGTACAAAACATTAAAACAGAACTGACTGCTCCATAAACTACACCCATATCCACGTAGACTAAACAATGGCCTCGGGTTTGTGGATATTTCAGTCATTTTTGAATACCTGAAACATTTGGCATGACATCAAATGTGTTTGTCTCAGGAAAGGAAAGCTTGAACTGAATTAGATGCCGGTACGTTGAGCTTGCACTCTGTCCTGTGTGGTGTTTCTAAAGCCCAGCGGGGCTTTGGGTCCAGGGTGAGATGATTGGCTTCTCTTCTGGGCCAGCTCAGCCTTCAAGGCCCTCAGCTCAGTGGCAGCCTGTTTCCTCAGCTACAGACCATTCATGAGAAAAGAACAGGTCATATGAACATGATATGTTTCCTTTTCTTACAAACCAAGAAACCTGCTGGAGTCATTTTTGGCTCACCCTAGTGTCTAGCTTGGCAGTACACATCTGTGTTACTTTTCAAAGCATCAACTTGTTACTAAGGATCTTTGAGTGCTTTTGCTCAAATGTATCATTCAAAAATACAATCAAAAGGGAAAAGGAGCCTAAACGTGACACGTTAATCCTCAAATAAAAGACTACATATCTCTCTTTGGGGGTGATGACATTTTTCATCTTGCAAAATAAATAGTTGATTCTGCTAAAGCCAGACTAAAGTCAGTACCGCTGCTTGATCATGATTGATTAAAAAAAAAAGTATGGTGCTGCTTTCAAACAATATAAAAGGACACAAATGGCTTACTCCATCTTTACAAAGTTGTCTCTTGAACAACTAATTTCCCACTATTTCAAGACATTTATTTGTGTAGCGGTTTGTGAAATATTCTGTTGCACATTATTTAAAAAGTTACCTTTATCTCTGTGACAAGTTTCATCTTGGCATCTTCCACTTTCCTCTTCAGATTGTCAATCTCATGACTCTCTGTCATGATCTGAATGATGAGCTCATTCTGAAATAAATGACAGTAGTCCTACAAGGGCTCTCATTGCAGTCAATGTCATGATCTTTTCTAATTTAATCATAAGTTAATAATTGTGTAATATCAGATTTGGTTGCTTGTAGATGTAGATACCTTAAAGGAATAAAAGCCGACTGACTACACATAGAAACAAAGATTTAACACACCTTAGTGGAAGATCTCCCTTGCCGTCTTGGCTTGCCTCTGCTATCCCTGGCCTGCAGTTGGTGTAAGAGTTTATTATAAAATGTCTCCAGCTCCTGCCGCAGGTTCCTCAGGGTGTCCTCCAGTGGTGCTGTTGCCTTCTTGGTCTCAAAATATTTCTTTTTCCAACTATCACGTGCTTCAAGGGGAAGAAAAGAGCAATAGCAGAATCAAATTTTGCGAGACAATTTTAAAACTTCTTCAGAGCTGAAGGCATGAGAACATTTAAAGCTGTGAAGGGTTCCTTGAAGAAACCCATGTTGTTGCTGTCTGGTGGAAAACCTCCAAAATGTCAACTTCTCGAGGGCTAGAAACAGACACAGCCTTGTTTACAGCTTGACCACCATGCATTTCGAGGGGTGAACGGGTTTCATAAATACAAGGATGGTAGGAGACCATCTATATAGCTGTTCTTGAAGTGAAAAGATAAATGTGACCAAAATTTCAGATTTTTCTTATGATAGCAGTATATTAGAGGTTTGTGGGAGTTCTATCAGGAACCCTTAATGAAGGAAACGTGTCAGGTTCACTGAAACACTGAAAAACCTTCCAAGCTTCCTTGACACCGCTTTTTGTCAAACAGGATTTCGCACCCACCTTGGTTCCTACGGTGCCTGTTTTGGGCCAACAAGTCTTTCCCCTTTCTCAGCAACTCCTGTCGTGTCCATTCAAGCTGCTTTCTCTCCTCCCTCACCAGCTTGATTTCCTCTATTAATTCATCTCCTTAGAGAGAAAAAAAAAACATGTCCGTTACATTCAAGGAGGGCGATCAGTGTTAATCCTGAAGATGTTGCCGTGGTGCTAACCTACTATTTGTCTGAAAGGCTGGAGAGGCAGCAATTTTATGGGTGGCCAGGGCCAAGTCAGAAGCAGGGGGTGAAGACGTGTACTGAACAGACAGAGATGAGACGACCGGAGGCTCCGTTACCTTGAAATAGCAACACACAAGACAGAATTCAAGTCTTCACCTTCATAGATTTTCACGGATCGGTTTGGATTTCAACTCTTTGTTCGCTGCAAAGACCTCACACCCTGAACCAGCCCACCTGCTGGCACAGGAATTTGGAGTAGTCACAAAACCAAACACTTAACAAGAGGCTGGTTACTTCCTGCTTGTTAAAAATACCCTATATAAAACTTAATTGGGGTCTCCAGAACAACCTGTGTTGGAATTTTACACTCAAAAGAGGCTACAGCACATTTATTTGAGATACATTTCAATGGTTTGGTCACACCAGGAATAGTGATGTGTAATGACATACATTACCTTAGTTTGGGGTTTATTCCCGATGGACGTCAGTGCCTGTGTATCTTTGGCTTTCCTGAGCCTGCAGGTTGACACTATTAGTAGTTGCAGTAGTGAGAGTAGTGGTAAGTTGAACGTGCAGGTGTGCTGTAGCTGTGCAGTACCTGTCCTGAGTGAGGGAGTCACTGTCCTCCACTGATTCTGCTACTCCTGAATCTCTGGCTGCTCTTCTTTGCCTGAAGCACTGTTTCTTCTTACCGCCGGTTTCGCCTTTCACTCGAAACTTCTTCACCTGAGCTGAACCGACTTCACACAGTTCTACATGTGTAGCAACTGTGGGGTTAAATTCCACAACATGATTGAAATAATAAACCATGGCATTACTATCGCTTTGCTAACAATTGGTAACATTTTAGACAGTGTGTTCAGCAACAATTTATTCTCCAAAATGGATGCACATCAGTTTGAACCTTCAGTTGTTAATAATCGCAAAGATATTTCAGCCCATTGTGTAAGTCTGCACCCAAAACAAAGTCAGGGTCAGCATGTTTTTAGATCTGCTGCTTGTAGATCAACTGCTTAATGAGGATAAATACACTTTTTGAGTTTTAGCAGGTGTTTTTTTCATCACATTGCCACCTGCTTATTCAGTGGTTGTGGTGGCATCATCCTCTGTCTAGATGCCCTTTCAAAGTGGACAGCTGAAGTGAAAAGTATGGGCTCGTGCTTCGGGGCAAAATGTTTCATGCTGTATCTGTAATTTTTTACCTTTAGTCTGTGAAACAGGCTGTGGTACCCTCTGATTCCGGGGCCTCCATGGGCAAGGCTGCTTCTCCGTCCAGTCAGGCTTGTGGGGGGACAGGGCCTCCTCTTCATTCTCTCCCTCTGCCTCTGTGGAGCTGTAGCTGTCCTCCTCCTCTTCCTCCCCCTCCTCCTCCTCCTCTTCCTCATCCAGGCTGGGGGTAAGAGGCGGCTGCTGGGAACACTGGGGGATGAGGGGGAATTTAACAGGCTCCTTTGTCCCTGTTGGCAGGCTGCATGTCTTAGGAGGGTAATAGGTCTGGTGGTCTGGGGAGCTGCTGCAGGTCTCTGGGCTGAGAGACTGGGAACAAACGCTGCTGTCGCTCTCCACCATGGGCAGCACATAGAGCTCTGGCTGGGCGGCCTGCCAGGAGATGGCAGGGACACGTGACTGGGGCTGAAGTGGCTCATGACAAGTGGATGAGGTGGGGTGACAGCTTTATTGAAGCTAAACAATATAACAACATCATATATAATCCACTGGCTGATATGCAGACAAACAACTGGCATTAGGGCTGTCGATATTTTTCAATACTTGAAAAAAAGTTGCTCGAAACTTATATCAGTCTGATTCTGCTTTGCATGGTGGACTGAATGATTTTATATGAAAAAGTCAAACTGGCCAATCTAATATGACTTAAGAATACAAAAAAGAAAAGTGGATTTTACATACATAAGGCGGAGCGAATGTTTTCACTTTCAGATCCTTCTCCTGTTTGCTTTTGACCTGAAATATGAAGAAAAAAAAATCGGACCCAAAACGCTGTCTGTCTCTCTCACACCCAAGTGCACATGCTTTACAGCCATGACAATCAAACTGTCAGCATTGTTTCTCACTGTTTGCCTGGTGAAACACAACCAGCTAGAAAACAGCACCACCAAACAGCCAGCTGTACTCACCAGTGCCAAGCTGCGGCCCACGCATTTCAGGAAGGAGAACTTGTCCAAGCTCCTCTCTGTCCCAAGAAGAATGCCGAGCTCGCTTCTCAGAGTTTTTAGTGTAATGTCAGGATAGACTCTACAAATCAATCATTAAAAAACAGATTTTAGAGATTTTTCATAAGGTGAGACCAACATGTAGATACAATATGAGTGTCTATATAGACAAATGTAAATATAAATATGTAGTGTGTGCATGTATGGAGCTTCCACTGCCTCTGAACAGGAAGAGAATTTGTGTCTAAATGTTGTTTCAGATGCTTTCCACCCTGCTACAAATATAATTCTGGGTAGAAATGTAAAAATAGTTTTGCAAATTTTTGCCATAAAATTGGCCAAATTTAAAATGACTAAAAATTGGATGTTAGATATCACCATGACATACTGGCTTATCTCAATAATTTTGTTAAAATCCAAATCCAAACACTATTATGCGCTCACCACTGCCACACTGCTGAGGTGTGTATGTGTAAAAGAGGTTTTGTCCTTACGTCAGTTTACAGTGGAACAGTGTAGACAGGGCTTTATATGTGAAACTACATGAAATGCTTTTGTATCTCTGGAAGCCTGCAAATGCAACACACTCAGTTGTATTTATTCTCTCCCACTCCTCTGGTTTTGATATCCTAGTTAAATCAGCTGTAAACTCACTAATCTTACCTGATAAAGCCAGCCGATATGAAGCTGTCTGTGGCTTCAGCAGGAACTTTATTGAGCTTTATATTCCACTGGTCATCTGGCACATACAGCACATGGAGCTCCACAAACTAAACAACATGTGTATCAAATAAAGCCATTGATTTTTTTTTTTCCTTTTATGATAGATTATAAATGGTGTCAGTACCTTGCTGCTTGTTGGTCTTCTTTCCTCGGGATATCTCATGGAGTCACAGGACAGATCCATTATGATTCCACTCAGTCTGAGAGAAGAGCCATCCCGTTAATGAGCAGTGAGTATAGAGCTGCTGGGATTGCCCGGTGAAGGAGTGCACTGCTAAGAAACAGTCCCGTGTCATCAAACACAGTCGGCAGGAGGAGCTTCTTTTGACGAGTGCCAGCCTCGGTTGCTCTGTTGATGGTCACAAGCACTGACAGTGTGTGTAGCGCTGATCCATGCTGTGTGATCACCAGGGGCCAGTTGTTCAAAACATTTCATCTGGATAAAAGTCATGTGGATTTGGGAATCCCATTTTTTGCCATCCAGGATCACATACCCCGCCTTATTTTTATACCAGTTTTTCTAAGCAACATTTCCTTGGATCTTTTTTCATCATTTTCTTTTTAAGTCATCTGACCAACAAAAAAACAAAAAACAAAAACAAATACGCTAGACATTATTCACAAATTTATTTATAACTTGTATATGTATTTTAAATAATAAAAAATGATAAATGCCCAAGTAAGTACATCCAGAATTCCTTATTTACGAAGATCCCAGCATTTTGAAGCTGTGCTTTTAGGAGGTGGATCTCCAGCCTGCCTTTGGTTTGCTGTAGTTTAGCGAGAGTGATTTGTTCCTCTGCTAGACAAATCTGGACTTTGGCTCTTTCAGTTTCTTGTCTAAGAAGTCACTTGTAGGCATCATCATCATCATGTTTGCTTGGCAAAGACGGCTTTGAGCCTCTTTTCTGAGGTCCTGTGGCACTGACAACTGGCTCTCCCAGGGAGGAGCCACCTTCTCAATTACAGGACTGAGATCCAGAATAAACGTCTCCTCTTCACCAGGAGGAACTGGTGTCCTTTCCTCTACAACCTAAAAGTTTTGAAAAAAACAAACCCAAGGTTTGATCTGCATCAGAACCAACATTGGATTATGTGATAGAACGCAATTATTGAATCTCAAATTTGATGCAAATTTTAACCGCATTTTTGACCACTTAAGAATTGATCAAATTGGTCCAAAGTGCAGACAGGACTGTACTTGTGCTTCCTCTCAGTTACAACGTGCACTTGCTCCTCCGACTAAGACCTGAGCCTCCCAGGTCCACCTCTGTCCCTGAGCTTCTGCACCAAAACTCTCCACCCCAGCTGTAGTTGTGCTCCATACGTCTTGTGGTCTAACTGCTTCTTTGCTGTGTGTGTGTGTGTTTTATTATTATATATATTGGCTATATATATTTAAAATTAAGAATTATTATTATAGATGAGTGCGCGCGGGATCCCAGCTGTGACAGTCGCAACAGAGCTGACATCAGTCCCGTTGCTATGCAGAGAACCTAGAATGTTATGTGATGACCTCACCGTCAGCTCTGTCTCCAGGGGAAACGCTCACTTGTGTTAACGCACTTGACCCGAACAGACGCGCCAAGCGAAGCAGAGACTTTTACAGTTTCCACGCCACAAAACAACAAGCATCTGAAGCCGGACCTGGTCAGGACGTGGCAACATGCACGGCCACCGCCCCCCGCAGGTGAGGAGGCTCCGTCCTCCGCTAAATAGTGCGCTTAGAGCTGTGGCGGCTGCTGCGCGGCCGGAGCTGCACCGCACAAACTTTGAGCTCAAACTGAAATGTTGTCAAAAACACCCAGAAGCCAGTAAATGGAGAAACAGAAGTGGTCAGTGGCAGTAAAACGAGGTCCCACTGGACTTGCATGGGGCAGTGAGGTCCAATAGGCGCGCCAGCTGCAGTTTTAGGGGCAGTTTTGCAGGAGCGCGCTGCGCGGCCTGCACCCCTGGCCGCAGCTGGATGACTTGTTATTGTTTGAAAGAATCCACACGGCGGCCGCGAGCCGCCGCGTGACGCCGTGTGACATCACGGCGTCCTGATTGGATCAGAGATGTTGTTCCTCTAGAGGCTGTCAACACAGGATGCTGAGAAACTGGAGGGGCCTGTTTATGGACCATAGAGTTTAATAGAGGGGCCCCTAGAGCTCAAAGTATATAGGAGCCAAATAACTGTGGAAAACATCCACTCCTGAGTATCATTTGAAATCACAGAAGAAAAAACCTTTGTGATTTTCTAATATATATGCTGCAGCCTGAAAATAATTAAAAAAAAAATTATACATGTAAAACTGGATGCTGAACCTAAGGTGTAACAGCTTGTGTTGCTGTCCTGTATACGTACTGGGCATTGTGCTCTCTGTTTATCATCCCTAAACAGAGAGAATGGGATTCATATGTGATCATATCTGTATGTTGCATGTAAATAATAAATGTGTTTATGTATGAAAAAGGCTGTCATTCAACATTTATATGGTAATATACAAACATAATATAATATACATAATACATAATACATAATACATAGATAGCTTACATAATACTATCATTGTGAAAAATATTACATTCACCAAGCTTCAGAGGACTACTTTCTAAACAGAGAGTCAGTGGGAGCATTTACCTTGAACCATGATATTGCAACCATTTATATTCAGCTCAGATAAAGACTGATATAAAGTTAAAAATGCTTCAAGCAGCGGGAAAACCCTCAACTTAAAATATAAAGCAGCATATTTGGAGCTATTTGGTCAGTTCATCCATATGAACAAGGGTGTAGGTTTGATTTTGACATTGGTGGGGACATAAAAGTGCTCCAAGGCGACGCCCCAGAAAGCTGATGCTTTGCATTCATGAGTGCAATTTCATGTCATGTGGAGCTGATCGAATAAACAACCAAACGATCACATTCAGAAAAAAATAAAAACTATTCATGGACTGACTGTTTATACTGCATGTCTGAATATCTATACTGACTACAAGTATTTAATAATTCTGTAATGTTGTAAATTAAAGGCAATTAAAGAAAGACAAGCAGGCAATTTAACAGATTTCTTGTCTTTAGTGCAACTGTGCATTATGCTGTACATCAACAACATGGTACATCAACATAAATGAAATAAAATAAAATATAATAAATGTTTGACACTAAATAACTAAATACAAACAGATTGGTGTTCTTGGTGCTCTAATTTGAAAAAAAAAAATCTCTGTGTTGTTGAGGCTCTACAGTTACATAACCTTGACATTTTAAATCATGGTTAGTAAAAATGGATAATTCCTGCTTCTCTAGAGACAACAGGCCAGTGTGCCTGATAAAAGCTCGCATTTCAAAGAAGCATGCTGAACTATTGCTATAACTGCCACCTGACAAAATAAACAGTGAAGAAAAACATCAATAGCTTTGTTGACTATTATTGTTATCACCATTATTATCAACTACACATCAGCAATATAATAAATAAAGCGGGCCTATTTTCTTTGAGTAACTTGCACTTTGACTTCTAAAGAAACTTCTTGTGTCCACTTTGCTTTTTTGGGGACCCATCCTGGCTGTGCCTCATTACCAAACACACACACACACAAATATGAATGCTCATGCAACCACTGATATTAAAATCCGTCCAGCTGCCGTGACTCAGGCAGAACAACATGGAACAGCTTACAGGTGCAGATGCACACGGACTGCAGCTGCTGGCCAACCAGTGAAACAAACTCTGTGCACGTCCTCAGACGCTTTTTACAAGCAGATGG
>OMLB01022961.1:4134-14844 GCA_900302555.1 Myripristis jacobus
GGGGGTTAACTTGCAAGCCACAGTGCCACATTACTGCATTTTCCAGAGAACAAGGTAGGTAATTGATTATATTAAAATTAACTTATAACTAATTAGTTCTTTGTGACACTGACAAAAAGTGCCATGTGATGCATTTCTGTCTCTCACCCTGGAACTGAGGTTTGACCTCCCAGGCGTGTGATGCAAAGCCCCCAAACACGTGTCCCTTGGTGTCCCTGAGGATCAGCACTGTGGGCCCGCGCTTGGTCACACTGCCCACCATCCTCGTGAAGCTCTCTCCATGCAGCCTGGTGGAAAACACAAGCTTCCAGGGGACACTGTAGCTCTCTGGCAACTGAAGGGTGAAGAGAGAGTTTATGACGAGAATAAGAAGTTGGTCCACTGTCAGCATGTATGATTGTGAGTAGTATCACCAACTAAGCACACAGTCTACATGTGCTGCTGTGTAAAGAATTGCAAAACAAATTGTGAAAGTTGTCAGGTCGTGGATATGATAGCTGAAAAATGGCAAGGATTATGCTCATGCAGATTAATCCCAGCAGTATTTTCCTGACCTGTGGTGTCAGGAACATGAGGGTGGGCAGGTCCAGCAGACACTTCAGCTCGTTCCAGGGCATCTCCCTGCACGGGGGCAGCAGGGTCGGGGCCGGTCGGCCACTCAGGCCCACACTCAGGCCTTCAGCGACCAGCATCTCCATGTACAACGACACCTGGGGCACCCTGAAGACCCAGTCCTCCAAACAGGGAACATCACAGCTTCCCTCATCTGTGGAGAGACGAGGCGAGAGGGCACGTCAGAGCTCCATCGCTGTCAAACTGGACACAAATCCTCAAATGATGCATCAGTTTACCCGAAGGTTTGAGGTCAGAGCACATCTGCTCTGCCAGGAGTTTCACACCAAGAGAACCATCTCCCATTCTGTCTGGCTTCCAGCCCTGTAGGCGCCCCCTTTGGACCAGAATTTGAACTACAGCAGAGACCAAGCCCTGTAGGAACTATGGAAAATGGGAAAATCAGACAGCAGTCAAGCAAGTGTCCCATCCAGAGTCTTGTTAAGAAGGAAACTGATAACTGCATATGGTGTACATGGATTCCCACTAACCTCTGCTACCTGGTCACAAGTGACAGTTGTTGCTGCTCCTATCTTCTGTTGGGACATGGCCATGACCAGGGGCGCCCGCTCCTCTGCTGTGCCTCGCAGGACGTCAGCTAAGAAGATGACCAGCTGCTCTCGACTCACACCAGAAACAACAGAGGTGCCGGTCTTCCCCGAGCTCGCGGACGATGCCGGTCCAGGGTCGACACTACACATGCCCTGGTAGACCCTTCTTATCATGGAGTCTGACGCCAAGCTGCCCATAGCAAACTGTGAGAGACAAAGAGTATGGTGACCAATTTACAAAAACAAAATAAAGAAATGAGGCCAGTTTGAACACAGCTAATGAAAGCAGCAAAAATATGAATGCCAAAAGACACCAGGAAATTGACTGACACACAACATCTTAAAATCTTTAGCAAAGTAGATATGAGGCTTGTAATGTAATGCTTACTGTGTTCTGGATTAATTTAAGAGTGGGCAGAACTACAAACCAGCCTGTCATTACACAGTGCAAAAGTAAGACCTATAATAACAGTATTTAAGATATTTTAATAATTTTAATAATGATTCATTTTATTCAGATTTTGCCAGGTTCCCTTTAAACTGAATCAGGTGGCAACGGAATAATTTATTTATTTAATATCTTATGCTATGTAAATTGATTGTGTCATGGGGTCAGGCGCACAGTTTTTATAGTTTTACATTTTTCATTTCTTTTTCTTTTTCTTTTTATTTCATTTTTCTTTTCAATTCAGTTTAGTTTCAGTTAAGTTTCTAGAGTGGGTTTGCTTGTTTCATATTAGTTTTTATTGTTTAAAAATGTTTAGTTTTTATTTGTTTCAGTATTCGTTTTATTTATTTTGTATTATTATTATAATAAGGAGGGTGTAGGTTAGTTTGGAAATTACACAATATCACTTCGGTTAGTTTTCATTTTTCAAGTCTAGCATTCCTTTTTATTTTAGTTGACTAAAATGTTTTAGTTAACTACAATAACTTTGGTGAGGTAAACATCTTCACAAATAATTTTACTTTGAAACAACCGGTATAATAATTTAATTTATTCATTTGATACCTTCAACATTTCAAACGTCACAGCCTTCTCAGGTGATGTTTTGCCCGGGGCTCCTGGGGGTCCCACTCCGCCCTGGAGCCTCTGGAAGACCCCCTCCACCACGGGCCGCTCGTCGGGCCGGAACCGGGCCAGCCGCTTCTGCAGCAGGACGCTCTCCGTGTTGCCCATGCTCCTGCACACAGGTCAGGACCTCCACATGAAACACAGCAACCCAGATGCCCCGGTGCATGCAGTGCTCAAGCGAAACACTACTCAGATGCCTGCCAAATTCACGTTCCCTTGCAAGTTAAGACATTGTGAAATGCAAGCGCGTGATTCGGTCGGCGCTGAGCAGAGCTTCACTGGGGGGAAAACACTGCACACAGGTAGCGGTGTTTAGCCGCCTAGCACAGTGCTGTGTTTACCGCTTCATTTGTACCTCCTACCGAATGGCTTACGACAAAAGACGTGACAGAAATATGGCAGACATGATTTTAACACTGGCAAAGTCTGGGAAATTAAAACATGAGCGCTAATCTGGTGTGCGGCTAACCTTTTTAATGACAGCAGCTAGGCTTTCCCATCCATATCCACTGACAGCAAAACGTAAACTTCCGGTCACGCTTACCACAGAGGACTGGTGACAGCCAATCAAATCATTAAGATGCTTACGTCTGTTATTCTGATTGGCCCGTGGGATCGAGGGTGTAGAGGTACATTCAAAGGCACCATGTTTCCATATGTTTGTAGTGCATGAGACTGTTTTATTTCTACTCTATTCTATTGTATTCTAGTATGGTCTATAAATTACCGCAAGCTATTTTAGTGTGTCGTTTATACATACTAAGAATAGAACAGAATAGAGTAAAATAGAATAGAATAGAATAGAGCTCAGCACTACAGAAAGCAGTGTACTCCTCCAGTAGAAGTGCTCCTACCTTACTGAAATTTTACTTGAACAAAAGTTAAAAATTACTGGTGTAAAAATCTACTAAATCTACTAAAACTGCCCGGTTCCCCGCTGTTCAAAAAGGAGAGTTTGAATGGGACTTCAATTTTTAAAAAATAATAAATAGATAAATAAATAAATATAAAATAATTAAAAACAGTAATAAAAAAGGACATGGGATTTGATGGCATCACTGACTCCCTCACTCTCTCTCTCTCTCTCTCTAATCCATGTTTTTTTGTCTGATTTCTGTGGTAGTGCTGAGGAAGAGCCTGCAGACGCCGTCCTCTGGGACAGGCAAATAAAAAAAAAAAAAGCAAACCTCAGCCAAAACATACTCAAATAAATGCAAAATGACTGATCTCAGGACATACTCACACAAGTACTAATACACAGAGAAATGCCACTCAGAGTAATGCCCAGTCCTATCCCTCCTCTCACCAGAAGAGTGTGCACAGGAGCAGCTGGAGAGGCACGGAGCCCCTTGCAGAAACAACAGGCGATGAAAAACGCCTTTTAAGGGCATGAGATTTACTATGTGAGTGTGCTGAGCAGGGTGTGTTGCATTGTAATGAAGTCTTCTGAGCCACTGGATGCACCCGGTCCTGCACAGCTCCACCTGAAGGCAGCGTGCACCAGTCTGCCCACTCGCAGTCAAGCTGCTGGGTACAAACAGGATATGAATGAATTTGTATATGCAGGCCCCTTCTAGGTATAAGAGAGGAAAATGGCCTACAGCTCTGTATGCTTTAATCTTTTACATTTTGATTGTATTTTGTGTACAATGTAACTAAAGTTTGTTGTTGATGCAAAATTGAATTACTGAATGAATGAATAGATAAATGAAGCAAAAGTCTGATGTGACGTGACGTGAACATGATAGAAACACAGCAAACATAATAACCTAATTCTAACATTTGAGGTAAGGAAACACCCAGAAGACTGGCATATCCATAAGCAAGAACTTCATACAAACCTGTTAACACTTCATATATTATCTATATATTATTATGCTGTGTAATGCAGCAGGGAAATTGGCCAGTTGACCAGCTAGTTAGGCAGTAGTTAGCTCCCCAGTGTGTCAAATATATTACATGTATCAGTGGGAAATCAATTTATTCAAAATCCCCCCTATGGGAATATGGTTTATCTTAAGACTGTATGCTGCAGGTGTTGCGGCATCTAATCTCCTTCTTTGTCATGAAATAGCCACTGACAAAGACAGTAAATACAAACTATAAAAAAATACACGCTAATGATGTTCATTTTGTCTGTATTATGTATATTATTGTATAAATGTATTATGTATAAACTTAAATTTGCCTAATTAATTTATTTTAGGCAAAGCATATTCTCACAGAGGGCTATCAGTTGACATACATGAAGAAAAAAAAGAGGAATGAAACCTTTATCAGGTTAGTGATGCACAGGCTTATAGATAGTGTGTGGAAAAAATGTCCGATAAGAGTATTAGAGCAGAAAAGCAGGTTCTTTAAAGCCCTCTGCGTAAAGTCATTCATACTTGACGTAAAGAATCTTCAACTCTAACTCTGTTCAAGTAAACCTTTAAGATTAGTGAAGGGAGACTGGTGGTGCATGACATCTTCTGAAACAGAGAACTGGTGCAAAGGGATCTGCTCGTCAGCTCCTGCACAGATCATGTGAAAGTGAAAGAAATGAGCCATCATTGCACAATGCAGTTTGCTGCGGATTGCTTCTTGTTTCCAGTCTGACGCCAAAACCTGACAGTGTCCATTCTCTCTGGAGTCACTGGACAGGGAAGTTATTTCGAAGAAATCTGATTAAAAAACTCATAATGAGAGGTAGTCTGATTCAAATAATGGAGGCGAATAGTCTCTAAAAATAATCTTCTAAAGAATACGATAACGTTTTACAAGTTTACAAGGTAAATTTGTAGTAAAAAGGTGTTTTTCCAGACTTTCACCATATAGACCCATATCTATCTATCTATATATCTCCCTCTCTTTGCCTTCATCCCTTTTCTCTTTCGTTGTGTTTTTCCTTTCCTCATAGATCTTTCATGCAGGTACAGGCAGAACCAGGCAATACACATGGTTCACTGACATCTGAGTGTGTATATGTACACGTTCCAATAAAAAGAGCGGCTTGGCTTGATTGCCGTCTCTGGCAGTCACCACGCTGCTCCCCCGTACTTCATCGACCGCCGACGTGTCGAGACTTGACAAGTGACACTCCTCCTCCTGTCTCACGTTAGTTCCTCTTTTCTCTTCGTTTTGCCCACCACACGTCCTCACAGCTGTGTCCCTATATGGTAAAAGTTACACTGCTGAGTGACTGCACAGGAAATTCACCACTTGATGCACAAAAAAAGTCAAGGGAAAAAACGCTCACTACTTGTATAGCATGACTACACCAAGTGTCACTCACAAGCTTCACATGCAGGCCAATGATCCGCTAGTTGGACCTGTTCACTGTTTCCAGTTTCCTCATCTTCATGTAAATCAGCCGCGATCTGAACAAAACCTCAGTGTTTATACATAACCACTGCAATACCATCTACAATCCTCTTGCAGCCTAAATGTGAATGTAGCCTCTTTGTACCTAATTTCCTCTGTTTTATCTGGATTGTAGCAGCAGGGATTACCAACCAGATTCATTTACCATTTCACGCACTGGCAAATGAGGCACTGCTTGATTCACAGGGGAAACTGTTTATTCCTGCTTTCACAGTAAATCAACAAGCCCAACAGCACCAAAGTCAACATCTGACACTGCGAGCTCATGCACATCGTGTTCATTTGCCTGAGGGCTTTGCATTTGCGCATACAAAGATTTGAATGAGAGGGAAACTCTTTTGAATCTCTGACGATTTCAGGGTTCTTTGAAAAAAACCAAGCTACTTCCTCTGTGTGTGTGTGTGTGTGCCTGTACCACAATGTTCTGCCTCAAGATGCGGTTGAACGTCATCTTTGAATAATTGTAATAAACTGTCTGCCTGTTGTCTTGTGGTTGCATGATTGATGATGATCTAATGAAATACCCATTTTCCCCCATAGGGAACAGCAGAGGTTTCCTCGTCTGCTATGGCTCCTGGTAACACTGGAGTGGAGAGTGACTGGTTATAGAGAGCTACATGTCATACAGTGACATTCACACACCGGCTTTGTTGTGTGTATGCAGCCTAACAATTAACTGAGTGATCCTCTGAAGAACCTGCTGAGCATTTCCGTGGTGTGTGGCTAACAGAAATGTTGTCATGAGTCTGATCAAGCAAGTGATTGATTAAATTAGAAGCAAAAAGGAGCTTTCACCAACACACACACTCACACATATTTTTACTAAGACTCATATTTCATGCCGTCAGCAGCAGTGGAAGAGAACGTCTTCATTCTGATATCTGTGCGTGCAGCTGGTTAGTCCTGCTCAGAGGATCTAGGATGTCATGATGTCTTGCATGTGGGTGTAGGGACTGCATCTTGGCGGTTTGATTGTAAAATGCTCCAACAATTAACAACAATGATAACAACAATTATATAACTTCCTCACACTTTTATTTCTCATGTTGTGTTTGTATTGAGGATGCTTGGACTGGTTGAACCCTGCAGTGTTTGATCCACCAGTTTGCTTCATTTGACCAGGTGAGATCAGCGGCACACAGATAAAATAACAGCACTGAAATGCCAGAAAATGCAGTTCGATCTTTAGAAGTGAAAACATACTCTGAGCCAACCCCAAAACAGTTCATGAAAAAGGAGTCATGGATGGTGACATGGGACAGCTCTGATGTTTGGAAAGCTTCGTACAACACGTTAGACTGATAGATCTAAACTGATACCATTAAGGCCGGATTATGGTTCTGCAGACACTCGACACGACGCGCACGCAGTTGCCACGCAGGGTGTGTGTGCCCTGTATACCTCTGCGTAACACGCTAAGCAATTCTCTGCCAAAACACTAGGGGGCGTTTTTTTTCCTGCAGACCTACGTAGACCCTGTGACGTATGGTCGCTGCTCTTCCCATTGTTGTGCCAGCAGCACCATTTTTCTTAAACAAGATCGAGCATGATCCAAACTTTCCAAAACAATTTACAACAATTTAAAAACAACCAACGAGTCGAGATGTGATCACAACAGCAGTTCTTTTAAAAATGGCGCTGCTGGCACAACAACAGGACGTGACGCCGGAGGGGTGAAATGCCGGAAATGATGTAGTTCAGCGGACCAATCATAGCTCTTGTTGTCAGTGGGGGGCCTGCGTTGGGGGCTACGTGGGGTCTGCGTAGTTACATATTTTCGGAGGTGCGCGACAAGGCTCTGCGGTGGTCGCACAACCCCGTAAGCTTTGCACAACCCCCGTACGCAGAACCATAATCCGGCCTTTACACAGCTCTTTCTTCACATGTTCTTCACTGTAAAGAGCACAATGCCAACTTTTCCACCATGGTTAAGACAAGAGTGTTGGGTTGTATAGTTACCAGGACATTATATGAGTCCATGTTATGGTTAAACATGTCCCAGTACCCTGTTTTGCAAGTAATTACAATTATTTGTTAAAGTAAAACCGTGTTATTTCTTCCTGGCACAAGGCCTCCATGTGGGAGTTTCCTGCAGACACTTCCTGCCAGAGCTATTTTCCAATTTAAACAGGGAAATATCAAGAAAAGAGCCAATTAATTTCCACAAAAAATGGGTACCAGAATTTGTTGTTGTTTTTATGTTGGCATAACCCACTTTTTCACGTACTTTTGTGACCTAAACGTATTATTTTAGGAGATGTTTTGCCATGCTATGGAAGTGAATGGAGAGACAGAAATCCACGATTGTGGATTAACAGCCCAGGGGAGCACAGAGCAGCTAATGAGGAGATTTCCCGACCATGTGGACTCTTACATCCAGATAATTATGCAGATAGAAGACAAAATGTTTAAGAACAACTCTCAATAAAGCTAAAAAACATCTCTCTCATTGGCTGAATGTCTAAATACACTCATCTATGAACAATTATATCATCAATTCAGTTTGAGCTCCCTGGAGAACCCACCAAAATACCATGAAACCTGGAGATCCAGCTGCAGTCAGCAGATCAGTGCCTGAGTGCCTCCGTCCCTTGATAGCTGCTCATTTGACCCTGGGGTTGATTTAGAGTGTTATTACAAAAACTGTCCATGGACTAATTCAGAATGTCATTAACATGCACAATTTCTTTTTTATTATGATGGTCCGTTCACAGAGATAGTTGGCTTGTCAGTGTGACCTCATCAGATCTGATCTTACGTGGCTGTATGAGGATCAAGCAGGCTCAAGAAATTAATAACTCTTCCTGGGTGTTAGTGATCCATGCAGAGCACAGAGTTATAGTTTAATTAAATTGAGAGTAGAGCATCCAGCACGAAATAGATGGGGAGGGGGAGCAGCCCTATTAGCAATTAGAGAGAATGGGAGGAGCGAAGATGATTAGAATGAAAAAGATAAAACAGAGCTCTTAATGCTGGAGACATGGCGGCAGGGGGATGTAAAGAGCAGAATTATGTAAGATGCTGGCCTGGCCTGATGGAGACAGACAAATAGAAGGGAGGAGAAAAGAAAATATGTCTTGCCTTAAGGTATGAGATCCAGAGATGGCTGAGTGCAGCTGCTGGCAGTGTGACACACACACATGTGACACTCACAGGAGTTTGCTGGACAAACAGAAAGTCCCTGTCTTCCTGCAGAGGCCCTCCTGTCTTTACAGGCACATGTGAAAAATGTAAAGCTGCTGATGTGCTGTCATATGGGCACCATATGATGCAATACCACAACATGCCATAGCATATGACACGATGTGATGCAATATGATGCAAAGCAAAGCAACGCAACATGTCATTGTGATGTGTGAGTTTGAATCTGGGACATGTGTATGATGTGATGGGATGGGATGCAATATGAAACACTGTG
Organism: Myripristis jacobus; assembly: GCA_900302555.1. Classification (NCBI taxonomy): domain Eukaryota; kingdom Metazoa; phylum Chordata; class Actinopteri; order Holocentriformes; family Holocentridae; genus Myripristis; species Myripristis jacobus. The sequence goes on from OMLB01022961.1 coordinate 13,154, forward strand.
ATGCAGTGTGATGTGATATGATATGATAAGACGTGATGTGATGTGATATGATATGATGCAATTATGTTAATGATACAATTATATGCAACACTGATAGGATATGATAATGTTACAATACAATATGATACTATAATGATAATGAGAATGATATGATATGGTGCAATAAAATAACAATGCAATATGATATGATACAATAATGCTAAGAATAATAATAAAAGACTGTATTTCACAATAATGATACATTAAGACATGATAACGATACAACATGATACAATAATGATAATGATAATGATGTGATACAATACATGAATGATTACAATAATATGAGGCTGTAATAATGGCATGATATGATAATGATACAATATAATATGATACAACCATGATAATGATATACTGATGATGACATATATACGTATGATAATGATACAACACAACACGATAATGATAAAAACAAAATAATGACATAATACAATACAATAATGATATGATACAACTATATGATATGATAAAGATATGATACGTTATGATAAAGATGTGATATGATACAATAATATTTCATATGGAACAATTCCATAACAATATGATATAATACAATAATACAATAATGTAATGATACGATACAATATGATGATGACAGTGATAATGATACATTGCGATAATGATTAATATGAGATTTTGTGTGATGCGATAGATGTGATAATGTCTATAATGTCTAATATGATACAATAACACAATAATGATAAAGATACGATATGATACGATATGATAATGAAAATGACACTGATATGTTACAATAATGATAAAATTTGATATAATGACAGAATATGATACAATAATGATAATGATTTTATACAATATGATATGACACGAAACTATATGATACAATATGATAATGATACAATAGGATAGTAATGCTCTATGATACAATACAATAATAATATAATATGATACAATAATACAGTTTGATGTGATGCAGCCTAATATATTAAACATAATTTGATACCATATTACACCATACTTTAGATTATTTTATATGATATCAGAGTGTGTATGACACAATACACTCCTGATCAAAATTTTAAGACCAGTTGAAAAATTGCAAGAATTTACATTTTGCACTGTTGGATCTTAAGAAGGTTCTAAGTAGAGCTTCAAAATGCAAAAAGAAGAAATGGGAGTGAGACAAAAAAAATTGAGTAAGCAATTTAGGATTGTATATAGACAAGATAAAAAAAACCCTCTTTATTTAATTTTTATTTAAATTTATTTAAAAGGATGGATACTTTTTGAGATATGGCCAATTTAGTGAGGGGGGTATGTGTCGATTTTGGTGTGTCCTTATTTTTCTTCCATTTTCAGGTGTCAGTATCTCAAGAATTACACCACATAGGAAACTGAAATAATACACCTCCACCTACTCTCTCAGAATATACAAAAACATCTGTCATACATCATAACTGGTAGGCATGCCAGCCCCTCAAAAATGGAAAAAAAAATTACACGGGTCTCGTGGTCGACCATGTTTGGGCCTTCAGAAAACAACTTTGTATTTGCCCCAGCTTCTTGTTTTTTTTCAGAGTTTTGAGATACATACATGGACTGTTCAAAACATTAATGGTTAGTCAGATATATGCATCGGTTTCTGGATGGCAGCCTCTCCAAATCCAAAAAAAAGTTTTCGTGTCAGATTT
>OMLB01022962.1:7129-35595 GCA_900302555.1 Myripristis jacobus
GGGATGTGCTTCCATGGAACAGGACATAAATCCACAGAGCTGCTCCAGGCAAGGTCTTCGTCAGAACCTCATTCCTCATCATTTTACCTAAAGTCAGCAGTCTGCCTTTATAATTACACCAGGCTTTAGTGAATACATCTCAAGGAACTGTATGCCCACTATCCATTGTGAGTTATATTGCACAATAAGTGGTTTGGAGGAGGAGAATCATTAACTTCTGGTCTGTGGCAGTGGAACAGTGGCAGCAGAGAATAAGAAAGAGAGGAACGATAAAACTATTCCCACTGCATAAAACATGAAATGGTGTCATTATGTAAAATTGTAATAAATTATGAAAGCAGCATGCATATTCTATGTAAAATATGCTTTGAATACTGCATGGCTACAGAACTTCATACATTTGTACACATGTCTAAACTACATCACAATGAACCTTTGTTATTTTCCTTAAAAGTAAAAGTGGAGACGGCAGTGGTCATGCAAGATATTTGTCTTATTTACAGATAGGAAATAGAGTAGTGTAAAAAGAAAAGTGAGACACATGCATGAGAGGTTTCCCCTCTGGAGTTGATGACTTTGCACTCGGCCTTTGTCCTTGTTTCATTAGTAATTACCCAGCTATTGAAATATTAATTTAGTATTTTTAACTAGCAGCTATTAGACCCTTAAGCTATAATGTACTGTCAGGAAGGTCAAATCCATTGAGCAAATACTAATAGTGCTCAAGACTCAATAGTAATGACTGTTTGACTGAAGCACTAGTGTGCGTGTGTGTGTGTGTGCGTGTGTGTGTGTGTGTGTGTGTGTGTGTTTGTTTGTGTGTGCTGAAGTGTATGTGGCTTTGCAGTGATTAATGTGCTATGTCCCCACTCTGTGAGAGAGAGATAATACAGAAGGCTGTGGCCTTTGTGTTCTCAGTTTGTGTTAATGCCTGCACCTATCAGGAGACTTTAAAGGCTTAAAGAATCACACTTACCTCGGTCTATCTGCGGATAGGCTGTGTGAGCAAGAAATGAGGACTTATGTACAAATAAATACCAAATCAATCTGCTGCTTTGTGTGTTGTATTCTGGATTATCTTTTAAACTTGTTTTGTACACCTGATAGTTGCACTGTGCTCTGTTCTGCGATTCCTCCTCTTGTGACAGTGCTTGCTTACTCTCTGTGAGCACCCCAAATGGCTTTTCTTTAACATTATACACAGATGAATGAAGTTCCATGATTGAGGACAATCAGTCCGCCTCTTGAAATCTTATTATTTGCATTGTGGCCAGCTATGTTTTCCAAGGCAGCACATTCTAGTCATATTAAATTGTAAATTTATCAATCCCAATCCAATCTGAATTCATTTATTTGACAGGGGAAATAAATTTGTTTGTGTCCATACCTTACCAGCTGCATGACCTGATATATATACAGTGTATACATACAGGAAAAGAAGAATAAACGTCTCAATAGAAGGAGACATTTTAAAATATAGAGGTGTAGGTGTGACGGAAATAAAGTAATACTGTAGAATAATAATTATTGGCTGCAGTGACTCATCGATGGATCACTGACTATGTCAGTTTTGTAAATATGTCAGTCAGCATTCTGAGCATCAGTGTATCATATTTTTTGATTTGCTTCCTGAGTAAAGCTCTCCAAGGTTCATCACAAAAAGTAGGCCATGATTATCCAAAGTTTGCGAGTTGTTGTCTGCGGACTTTATAAAACTGAAATGACATCAGACAAGCATATCCACTATGCACACAACATCCATCCATCCATTTCCCATACCTGGGGCCTATTGCTATTGCGAGGCAGCAGTGTAGTGTCCATTTTTCATATTGCAGCTTTTCCTCTACCATGAAATAAGTCGGACACCCATCCAGCCAAACTAAAGTGTCACCCAGCTTTAAGACAAACCGCCTGGCCCATGCATTGAAAAAAATTCACAAATTTATTTAGATGTAACAATATATCCACTAGAATTTTTTTTTTCATTCTATAGCAGCATTGCATATGGAGTTGATGTATTTTCAGCAGCGAAGCTACTTAATGACTATTGAAGTACATAGAGAACACCATATTGCACGAAGCAGTGTGTCTGTGTGCTGCTCTTTCTCTCTTCACGACACATTGGCATATGTCACTTTGACCATGAAGGCACATGTCAGCAGAAATAGGCGACATTTGATTAGATAAAATGAGAAAATGATAGTAATAATAATATTTTAGAGATATTTTATCATGTTTTTTTTTTTTGTTTTTTTGTTTTTTTATCATGCCATGTCAGAATATAAGGAAAAATGCCCTGAGTCCAGTGAGGAAGAAGGATAGCAAGAGGAAAGCAAGGAGGGGAGGATAAGAACGATGAAGATAAGGATGAGGAAGAGAGAAAAGAAAAAAAAGATGACAGCAAGATAAAGATTGGGATGATAAAGCTGACAAAAAAGGAAAAGGAAAAAAAAAAGAAAGTAGAAAAAATGATTTCCATGCCAGGAAGCAAAGGCATAATAAGAGATAGAAGAATTATTTCCAAATTCAGAAAGAGAGAGAGGAAAAAAAAAAATTCCCCAAGGGTTTAGTCTCAGAGTGGTGAGCAGAGCCTACATACAGGATGTCAAGACAGGGAGGGCTTTTCTCCTCTTTATCTAGTATTCTTTTATGGGAGAATGCAGCATAGTATGTTCCCTCAACCTTGGAATAACCTGGGAGCACAGCGTACGCAGTGAAATTCCCTTTTCACCCATTCCCTTCAAGGAGAATCGCTGCATTGTGTAACGAATTAAACACAAATATAAAATAAACTCTGTATGCTGCAGCTACGGCAGTGACCAATTTCTGCTAATTGTCTTTAATTGTTATTTTATCATAGTTTTTTCAAATGGGGGAAAGATGGAAAGAAAAAAAAGACAAAAAAGAACAGGAAAAATAAGTTTCCAAAGCAAGAAACTCAGAGAATCAAGACTTATTTATCAGCGTGAGAGACATGGCCATTCATAATAATAATAAAAAAGAGGCATTCCAGGCAAATATCACAACGGGACTACAAGCAGTCGTCCTGGGTTAAATGTGATGAAATGATGAAAATGATGAAAACTCTTGCCCTTCACGCTGTATTTTTCACCGGTGACAGTATCCATGTCTTATAGGCATTGAAATACTGCACCCACAACTTAGTCATGGTCACACAATTTAAAGGGGGAGATGCACTATTAATCTTACTGAATGCAGGATTAATGAGATAGCATCAAAATTACTCGGCCTAGTGATATTCAACTGACCTGATGGCTGAGGAGGAAGGAGGAGGGGGGAATTCCACGGGGTAGGAGCATCGAATTCCACTAAAGACAGAGACTAAATGGAGAAATCCTGAGCTCACGTCTGGGCTGTGTGACATCTCTGACTATAACGAGGAGGTCAAACTGCTCAGACTGGAGATAATTGTTATTGATACAGCCTGAGGTGTCCTAAGGCATGGAAATAACAAATTTGAATGCTAAAAAACAGTCAGCCAGCTGAAGCTCTCCTCACACCCTCCTGACTTGATGAGAAACACATCCGCCTCTCCTTCTAAGACTGTCCTCAACCCCGCAAGTCGTCTGCACAGCAGCATAGTTACGTTTTAAAGTTAGGCGACCTCTAGTGGTCCCGCCAATAATGACACTGTGGTGTGGTATTACGGGAGCGACATACTGATTAAGTAGTTTGGTGTGGTGGCAGATGGGTCAATCAACATGGCTTTTAGTCAGCCAGTGGAGTTCAAATCCAGTTGCAAGAGCGATGTTCGTTGTCACCGAGAGTGTCCTTTGGGTCGTATCACAGATGCTCCTGTGGGTCGCATTAGAGGGTTGGAACGGATTAGAGGATTTGTTGCTCCGCTCTGATTGGAAGTTTGGAGTAAGGTGGCCTCTTGGTTCGCACACATTTATCGCTGCCTTGTGGAAGATTTGCATGTAAAAATACACTTGTCACTGTCTAAATTACATAGGGGAGGCTGCAACGGAGAACAGCACGCCTACTCCTCAAACTGAGAAGGCCATTCAACCGAGTAGCCCAAATAGAAATCTGGTATATTTGGCATGGTTACTGGTAGGCTACCTCTGTGCAGAGGAAGAGACACATTTAAACTTGACCAAAATATAAAACTTTCTTGAGAGTGTTGCCTGCAGAAAATAATTCCCCTTCCAAAATGTTAGGTATTTTGACTCATTCTGCTGGCTTCCAGTATGGAGCAGTCAAAGACCAGCTGGACCATGCTGTGTGCCGCTGACTGATGCTTAAAGATTTATGGGTATTGAAGACCACAAACATTAAAAAGAGTTAGTTCTCACCGCCGTTCTGCGTCAACAACGTGCAAAAATTGCACAGTTCAGCTTTAATGGATTATCTGTCTGTGACACTAGCAAGACACTGACGGATGATCTTAAGGTGTGCAAAAATGCCACTTTTGTCCGTGCAGCCACAGCTATTCATTTTATTTTATTTTATTTATTTTTTGTTTAAGTCCGTCCGTGCCAACGCATTAGCAAAATGTCCACAGTCTGGTTTGTGAGGCTACTAATCAGCACTTTCAGCATAGGTAGACAGGAAACATTTTTCCTCTTATTTCTGTAGCAACACTTTGGGTCATCTATTATATTGCCAGGCTACAATTTTGTCTCACTTAACAATTCACCACCAGTAATCACTTCTATTAGTTTGAAAAATGACGGAAACGATCAGGTTGGGGTAAAAGGAAGATGGCATCTGACTAGGATGGATTGACCCATTTCAGATTTGAGTGGCTGTTTGAAAAATATGCGGCATTTCCTTGTGGTGTCAAAGGACCGATTCCCTCGATAGTTTGGTGAAATATCATACAATTGTGCAGCAACAAAAATAGGAGTGAGAGACAGACATTGTGTGAGAGATGGAAAAAAGAGAGAGAGGCGGGTGAAAAACCCACGTAAGATCTCTGTCATAGAAGATGCTAATAGAATCGAGTAATGTGAATGAGTGGAGGGACAGTTGGCAAATGAGAATTCTGCGTTGATCCTGACACACAAAGGCCACATGGGACAAAAGCGAGAGAGAGGGAGAAATATAACTTGCAACAAAAAGGAGGAAATTAAAAAAGTAATTCTCACAGGGCTGTGAAAAGCCAAGGTTTATAAGCCCTTGTCACGTATTCCCAATAGGCATAACCCCATTTTCATACACAACTAATTTAATCAAGGTGACTTCTCCTTGCTGGCTCTCCCAGGATAAAGGCAGGAGTTTGCTGTTCCCTTGTGCCCACAAGCCAACATATGCTAAGATTTCTGTCTGTGGTTCATCCCCCAAATAAGCTCAGTGCAGCACATTTTAATCTGTGCTGTGGATAGCCTCTCCTCACCCTCATCCCCCCCGAGGAACCTTATTGTTTTAATGACTATCCTAAAACTTTGCTCTGCCATGACCAATATTTCTCATTTTTTGAAGGTCAATAAATTAAATGGAGAGGCTCTGGTCTGCTCTATTACAGCAATTTAGATGCATCTTGTAATCCTTTTTACTAATTTTCAACTAGACTGTTTGTCTGTCTAGCATCCCTGTGACAAAAAGCTTGGACCTCCCCCTAATATTAACCCCTCAGCTCCTGGTTTGGTAGATAAGCAATGTTCAACCTGAATTCAATCAACTTTCATCGACTGTAAAGCACCGAGGCAATGCTGTATGCTTTCTTATCTCACATTAGACATGTTGAAGAATGTTAATCAGTAGTGATTTATTCAAAAAGCAATCGCTGATAAGTACATTTAGTAGCAATTTATTTAAGTTTTGTACAAGTGGACACTAGTGACCATGGCAACTGCTGCCTACAGCGCAAGACAGCAATATATGTTCATGTTTACAGCTATGTGTGCTAATTTTCTTCTCCCTCCTGCTTCAAAACACAATTAAAAGAAGGAATAAAGGAAAACAGTGTCTAATTCGATATTACCAGAGGTAGATATAAAAAACAGTAGTTTAGCATTTTGTAGCCGTATTCATGGTTTCTATACAGAACCTACCACAAGTGCTTCCAGGTAACAAGTCACATCATTAAACATACAATTTGAACAGGGAGAAGGAATTTCAGCATTACAATATGGTAATATCAATTTTGATTTCCAAGATAAGTATATTACACTGATACAAGCCTATAATATTATGAAAACATCAACTTATATTACATTACCTAGTTATTTTCACTTTATTACTCCATTAATGTCATCATATTAACATTTTTTGATACGTTTTGCTATCTTTCCATGTATTTCCCCATCATTACACTTTGTTTTAGCCTATTATTACCCCAAACATTTCAGTCCAATATTACCCACATATGTCTATCATTACTACCAAGCCATTACCTGGTTATTATTTTGGTAATTAAATGTCATTACTTAATTATTACCTATTTATTATCATCAAACCATGTTATTCCTGAGCTGTAATATAAAGTGCTACCAAAGTTACAGCAGTGTTTCTATAATAGTCAACAAAATACATTAGACATAAATTTTACATTTCACATATTTCTGTTATGGTTATGTTTCATCGTGATTGAAAACTCATAATTGATTAGACTGCCACATTAGTAAAAACAAATTTTGTTTTGCAACTTTTCCCTTTTGGCACGTTGCATGACATGGTGATGTTGTTCCCACTGCAAATATCTAACAGATGAATCCAGAAAGTGATCAGAACAATTCCCTTCAAAGTTGCACTACCCGGTAATGTTACATATAATCTAATACTGGATACGATTAACTAGCATTAGCTAATTGGCAGGAAGTCTTTGTTCACTGAATGTTCTGTAAATACAAGAACCGGCCATGAAACTGTTGCACAGCACCCTCCTAGCAGAATTACAAGTAAGATATTTTGTAATTTTTAATAGGCTGACATAGCCACCGCCTGGCATCACAAATTGTCAGTAGCAAACAATGATGTAATTTAACATACGCTCATTCCTGTCAGCTGAACAGGCCCTCAGGCGCTGCACTGAGTACTGCAGCAATTTTGGCATCGTGGTCAGAGCGAGGATGACACCTAAAACCCTTGGGGCTCGTAGACATCCCATACAAAGAAACACCTGTAAAAATACCCTGGGCATAGCAGGCATTCAAAAACTACTTTCTGAATCATATAATTTTAAACCATTATATCCGACTTATATATTGCTAAAGCAAGACTAAAATCCATATAAATGCATTTTTTTTTCTCTGCACCGTTACCACGCCTTTACGCTGCAGAAATGCTCCAAGCACACTCATCTGTCACCACATGCTTGCTTGTGTGGCCAATAACTCACAGCACAGCCTATGCACCTGATGCTTTTTACCTCATCTATATTTATTCATATCGTAATATTGTCTATTTCCAAAGTAGGCCTGTGTGCTTTTCATTTTTCTTATTAAGGGTATGAACATGGCCCTCAAGCAATATTCTAATTTCTATTGCCTGTATCATATGAAAATCCAATTTTAGGTGTCCCACTTGAGTTAACCTGCTTGAGTCACAGGGCGCACTGATAATGTCGAACTAGCAGGTGACACTAAGTTTATTTCTAAACATGTATTTGCAGGCACCGAACAGGGAAGTCAGCCATGTAGAAATGCTACTATGACAGACTCCTTAGATGGTAAGGATGCTCTGCATAGTCTTATCAAACTAAGCAAAGTGTTATCCTTTTTGCTTCATAAACTGGGTTCACCACACTGCCTTGGCCTTCCACCGTCTGCAGACTCAAATAAACCACTGTGCTGTTGTGACACCAAACTATCTCTGCACATCACAAATGACAATGCAAACTGTTTATTTTTTCATTAGCCAAGCTTGCACTTAAGTTGCATAACATAAACCCAACTGCAGAGTCAGCCCACGTGACTCCACCAGTTGTTTCCAGACAGCTGTAATATAATTTAGATTATGACCAAATCTTCTGAGATACACCCACCATTTGCCTCGTGTACTTCAATCCCATGACTTCAGTCCATAAATACAGCAGAGCAACTGCTGCAGGCAACACTGAGCAACACTTTACATCTTCACATGTATGCAGCACAGCATGTTAATTAATAAAAAAATATTAAACATGTGTTGAATAATAAAAACAGAATATATTATTAATTTTACACTTTATTTATGATTCATTATTCCCATTGTTATATTTTTAACTAATTATTTTTTCGTTGTTGCCACGTGCTGGATCTGTCTCTGCTTGCTTAAAGCAAATAAACAGGGATTTGAAGCAATCAAGGTGAGATAAAACAAACGCATGTTTCAGTACAAATACATTTTTTAGCAATGTTCCTTATATGGAAAATACATAACTGGACGAGGATTGTAATGTTTAATGCAAAATTTAGACTCTGATAAAATAGGACTCTTATTTTCCTCAAGGTAGGTTTAATATGTCGATTTAGATGATGATACCTTTGTTGATGATGACAGCAAGAGGATGCGACGTGCTTGGGCTGGGCGGTTCATCAAATTTTATTTTGATGCAACTTTGGTTGCAAGGAGTCCGACAAGGACAGTTTTCAGAAGCTTTCCAGTCACCTCACTACTTTTAAAGCAATGTTCAGTTCTCTGAAGTGAGCTGATTACTCCACTGAGTAGACCACACCCAAACGCCTCATGTGTCAGAGCCTGAGGACGATGGCATCTGACAAACAAGACAAAAGTCCTACCTCGGCTGCTCATGGTACTTTTGCAGTGCACTCTCTTCCTGCAACCTTCCTAGTCAGTGCTCTCCAACCCTAGTTAAGATAGTCCAGGGAGTCGTGGACAAAGTTGGGATTTTCTTCATGCATAAACGACACTGGAGAGAACCTCTTTGTGGCTGCTCTGTTTTATTGCAGTGAACAAACACACTGCAACACTTACTGCTGTTATCCTTTAACTGCTCTGCTTCTACGCCGCTCACACTGCTGCTGAAACACACCTCATCTGCCCCAGAGTCACACACACACACACACACTCACACATACACACCTCCCAAGATGGCACCCTTACTGTAGCCAAAAGTGACAGCTTCCTCCTGTTCTCATACCTGCTGCGTTGCTGCCCAGTGTGACGGGGATGCCTGGTGATGACTTTATATAGGACTGCTCATTTCAAAGCATTTAGCTGATAAAAGGGAACATATTTAACAAACCCACCCAAAATCTCTCCAAGGATAAGAAAAACATACTGCAACATTATATGGTCTCATTCGTTCCATATCAATATACTCACATAGTCACGATATAATAGTTAAAGTATATCACTATCTCAATAAAGCCATAAAAAATAAGGAAAAATAAATAGGGACTTGATATCCCTATGTGTTTCTTTAAAAAAGCTTAAAATTTTTATCATAGTGAGTATTTTGAAAAAAAAAACAAAAAACTGAGACACCAGGAGGATCCGCATTCACAAGGCAGGCAATAGTATTCAATAAGAATATGGGATTATGTGTATTGGTAGAGATTAGCTCTAAACATAATTTGCTATCACATCTTTAATTTTTTGGTTAATGGATATGAATTACGTCTTTGTATACTCCAAATGAACCAGCAGCTTAGGAGTTTTCCACTTCTCAGTTAGCTTAGGTGTGTTTTTAGGATGCTGTCATTTATCCAGGGGGTTACCGACAAATTTAGATCTTATATGAATTGGGGGAAAAAAAGCAGCAGCTGAGCTTGAGGAACAAAGATTACTAAAGCAATTTAACAGATCAGTTGTTTGGAACAACTGAGACAGAGCAGTACTTGAATTTGCAAACAGAGTGGAAAATGTTTGGGCACTATATCCATTCAAAGTGTGTCACCACTTTGAAATCAGAATTAACACCAAAGTCTTCCAAACGTATGAGATAAATATGTCATAGACCATTTTGCTTTGAAGGTTGAAACTCAGTGTTTGAAAACTTGAAATCTAATTAAAAAAGGTTTTGCAAGATTGAAACTAAAGAAAAAAAAAAGAAACTAAAACAAAACAACAAAAAAGGAAAACTTCTGCAAACATGATTTTGCACACAACTGCAGCACGCTTTTTCCTTTTCATAGAGTGAGAAAGGGTGGAAGCGCCGGTGGTGTGTGCATGTGTGTTATACAACCTCCGCACCGTCCTACATGAATTCAGCCAGGCCAAATTCATTGTAGTGGAGCGGAGGACCAGGAGAGAGGAAGTGGAGGGGCACAGGGGTTGCTCTCTTTTGGAAAATGTATTGAGTTTTAATCAAAACATTTCCAACATTTTCAGCAACACAAGCAACATTATCACACACAGAAATGACATGGCTTTCAATAGACCCAGAGGGAGTGGGCGGTGAACATCACCATGTCACCAAAGAGGGGGCAGAACTCCTGGCCTTCACCCCTCTGGGGCATCACCCTCCACAGTCAGTCAATTCTGCGGCACTGGCTTGGATCCCCATTTGCAGGCCAGCTGACATGAGGCTCTGCCAGTGGCAGGCTGGTTTGCCAGGAGTTTTAAAATTGCCCTTGAGTGTTTCAAATTGCTGCAGCTTTTATTTTTGAGTTTGGGTTGTTTTTTTTTTTTTATTCTAGGGGGTGTATTGGCATTGGATGTGTTGTATAAGCAACTGGACGCCTGCATTTCTCTCATCTATCTATCTATCTATCTGATGCCATTTGATCCTATGTGTGCAATGATGTCTGAGGCAGTGGCATGCTCATTTAGCAACCTGTGAAGTGTGGAGGTCAGACTCAGAGCCTGAGCACCAAGATAACAGACAGCAGCTGCCTAACTTGGCCTATGAGGTCTGTATGATCACATGCATCACGTCAATGGGTGGCTTTAATAAAGTCTGGCAGACAGCAGTCATAAACATAAGACTTTCAGCAATACGGGATTGTATTGTTATATATACTAATTAATATGTTACAAATTAATTATTTGTACTACAGGTGTGCAATTTCCCTTTAAATGCAGGCCCAAGTTTCTCCCAGTGAGCGCCAGGATGGCTCCAACACCCAGCGACCTTAATTAAGATAAGCGGCTTGGAAAATGAATGCATGATGAATGAATGTAAGCCAAAGTGCTATGAATCTTTTTGTGTATTAGCTCTCTCACTCAGAGCTGGTGTAGCAGTGCAAGTGCACTGTGTATGGTGGTTTAAATAGCTAAGCAAGGGCTTGCTTCAGAAATGGCCTGAAACAAAATACTGAAATGTAAAACATATGACAGGTATTTATTGTTAAACACTTGAAATCCTTTCTGACTGAACAGGGGAGGAGACAGGGCTTATTTTTGGTGCCACACACATTGCAAATAGATGGGATTTATTTGCACCCACATTTTTTTTTCCAGAGATGGGATTGCTGGAGGGGCTATCACTTTTTAACTATACTTTTTAGTTTGTACAGCACACACTGTATTTTTTTCTGGACACGTGGCCTTTTTACATCCCATGGCTCGTTACTAACTCAGCAAATTATTTTTTGACCTCCTGGCTCTCATCATTGACTTATCATATACTTCTATTTTGAATTCATCCGTTGATTACTTATCTGTAATCTTAACATTAGCATAGAAAATGGAGCAGAGCAGAATCTTAAGAAGTGCTCTCCCCGCTCAAATGAGCTGTATCCACTCTGCTCCCCTCACATGGTCTGATTCTGACTGAATCTTATGTTAGGAAGAATTAACTGGCTTTGTATTTTGACTCATAAGTTTGGCCTGTGCTCCTCTGTTAAGCACTGATGAGAGAGAGATTTAGAGCTGAAACCAGTCTGTAGACAGCTGGAGAACCCCACACGACTCATATGTATTAAATTTTAAACCTAAGATTTTGGTAAAAATGCAGGGCCACTGGTTATGTAGCGAGTGATGTGTGTGAAACACTCAATAACACTCAACAGAAAGTCCTGTAAACATGAGTGGGGCATAAATCACAGGTGCAGATTTAAGGCTAAGATTTCAGTAAACCTATTTATCTTTACTTTGGGTAACTTGGCTAACATTAATCATATGCTGAATATTATTATCTCAATTTTATCCACTTAGAATCACATCCAGTGCTGTGTTCATACAAATGACATCACTTTTACATCCAAGTAAGCCTGAACAATTAGACAAGAAGTTTAATTGTTCTTGAACAATGATGGGGTCATTTCTCCTGGATCTTTAGTTCAATATTCGAATGATGGGTCCCCAACTTTTCAAAAAGTTTTTTACATGAGCAGGCAGGAATGCAGCAGGTTTTACCCAAAGCAGCCAGAGCAAGCCAGAGTAACCCGCTGACGATCATCAGTGTGCTGTCACCAGCGTCAGTACAGTTGCAACAGACAGGTGCTTCTTCTCACACAGTCTCCTGGCTGGGACACACAAAGTCACAAAGCATCCATGCACAAGTAGAGCTGAAGTTTGTATGTGCATGCATCAGGCAGCAAGAACAGCTCTGTGGCTCCCTTCTCAAGAAAAACTCCTAGAGACTGTTTCTCTTCCAGAAATGTGGAGAAAAAAAAAAAAAAGGTTATTCCAAACTCCTCTCACAGCATAATCCAAATCTGAAGCTGACTGATTCCTGTGTGAGTACAAAAGTTCTCAATACAAAAGTCAATTTTTTTTCTCAATTATCTCTTTGATTTTCCTCATTGGTTCTGCAACTTTCCAGCTGTTACAAATACAGCAAAAACATGCTGCCGTCAAATACAGGAATTAGAGGCAGAGTTTGCTGGAATCAATTCATAAAATGGTAAATACAAATGGGAATCTAATTGAATATTTGGAATTTGTGTTCTCTCAAGTTACTTTTGTTGCTTTTAACTTTAATTCTGATAAAAAAAAAATAACTCAGAGCAATATTCCACAGTCTGTTGCATAAGTAATAAAGCAAAGTTAACTCCAGCAGAGCTCTGTGTGAACTTCTACCCCTGACACTTTATACAGTACGAGGACACAGGAGATTTGATAAAGAATCAGATCAATAGAAGGAATTGAAAATGGCTGCAGAAACTGTCAAATTCGGTAAAATATGCAGTCCCACTACAGGCACACAAAAAGACACACAGACATGTTGGAAACATACATTTCAGCAAAGTACAGAAAGTAAACCTTTTTTTTTTTTTTTTTTGACTGTGGTTTATACTGCCATATTTTATTCTTGGCCAGCTTTGTTTGAAAATGACCCAATGTCATCTGCATGAGCTATCGAAAACCTGCATCAGTCATGTTTTCATGTTGAGCCGTGTTACAGCGTTTCCCTGTTCAGATCTTCAAAGGCCTGTTTGGAGGCACAAACTAGCTGTGACAGAGTCAACTGTGTGACACAGAAGAAAGAGCAAAAATGAAATCAAAGTGTGCTGTGTCAGTGGATGCCGTTCTGGGGTTTGTGGTCTTGTACAATTGGCTGGGTAAACAGCTGCTCCTCAGACATCAAAGAGCTGGCAGCACAAGGGTAAAGTATGTTTGAGTGAAGAAGTGCAAGGATCCGTTTCTTTATCCTGAACTTACCCTGCCAAGCCTGGGAGAAAGGAGGCGAAGCTATAGGCAATTTATGAGGCAGCCACCAATGTCCCCTTACATGATAAGTATAAGAGTGCACATATTGATTTATTTCCTGCTGCCAGAGTGGAAATCAAAATGGATTTCTGAACCGGCTTGCTACTTAAATCTAGACATGTAGGACTATGATTTATGGAGCTGACGTCAGGCCACCGAGGCCACTGTCAAGTCCTTTGCAATCCAACCTGATAACCAATTATGACAAATAAATGATTTACATTTGGCTGTCTTTTTTTCTCAATTGTGTACAATTAAACAGCAACAAGCATATTATGAAATCACCTTGGGTGTCAGTTTTTAACAGGGCTGTAGAGTAACACTATCTATTGCAAAAAGGTGAAAAGGTTAACGAGATAATGCATTCAGACCTATTTTCATTTCCAAAGAGCCGCATGTATGAATCTTCAAACCTTTTATCTGCACACAAAGATTACTTTTTATCTGAGGGGAAGAAGATGGTATAGCTGTCTCCAAGGCACATTGCCTCCCAAGCGTCATGAAAAATAAGGCTTCATTACTTGCCACCAAAACAGAAACGAGAACTCACTTCTTTCAAAAAAAAAAAAAAAAAAAAAAAAGAACCTACAATGATGAAAGACTTTGAACTAAAACTGTCTTTCTTGTGAACTTGTTTGACGGGATAAGTGAACGGAAATCAAGTGAATTACACATTATTTTGAAATATCAAATGCAACTGTCTGATACCCACATAGTTTACAGTGAGTAATTCGTGGTGGAAGATGTTCGGCACTAGCAGCTATACCTTTTGTAGACGAAAAGAGAGCTTATGTACATTTTCTAACCTGCCTTGAAGCACAATATCGTCTTTCAAGCCCCAGGAGGTTGTTTTCCTAGACTGATGTAATACTGATGAAATGCATCTCAGTGAGAGCTGGAGGAACACTGCGGTGGATAAGAATCCCATCGAATAATGGTGGATAATAATTACAAAGCGTGCACAGTAACGGCAAAATAAACAATAATGCTGGAACTCCATTTCCTGCCAGACGCATTGGTCCAGTTGAAGACTCTCCTCAACAAAAGGAGGAAACTAAGTGGAATTTTATCGTTTCAGTGATGGAAAAAATACAGTTGTGCATACTGTGTAAGTGCTTTTAGTATTGCAATTAGTACTGAACCTTAGCTTAACATTTCAGATCAAAAATCCGCCGTGATATGAGCAGAATTTTGGAAGTGAGAGGCTGACTGACCACCCGCAGAGACTGAATGTCAGAAATGAGATTTTGCAACATAGAATCTCACATGTGCTGCACTCCATTTGTCTTTCAGCTTTGGTTTGATTTTTTTTTTTTAGTGGTGCAGTAGATGACACTTTCCAAGTAAATGTGCACTGTTTCGCCTCATTACTTTGTGTCAGATCAGCACAAACAGAAACATAATCCGTTTACAGCATAAATGTTTCTCCACATTTTTTTTTCTTTTCTGGAACTGCTAAAATTAGAAAGGAAGACATTACTCCCTAACTGCTTTTTTAAGCAATGTGAATTACATCAGAAGCTAGCTTTGATGTAAAAGTTATTGCTGGTAGAATCTGGTGACCCTTTGAGTCTGAGGAAACTTCAACTGCAGCAACAGTTGCTGCTGGGCAACATCTAACAACCAACTGCCTTCCTGTGCATTTGGAGTATTCAAGTATTATTTAAAAAGCAAACAAGCAAGCAGAAGTGAGAAAATCCTCTTGCTGTTTTGGCTGTGATCCCTCCTTGGTGCCATAAGTCAGTATTGCACAGATTGTGCCAAATTGCACCCAAGGGCACCCAGAGAGCCCATAGAAACAAAAAGATAGAATAAATAAATTTTAATCACGACGGTCAAAATCGGAATTAATTAATTTGAGAATCGTGATGAAGTTAGTATTCTGCGCACAGAGGCTTTAAGCCACGCAAAGCACGCAGCAGTGACAGAGGATTTATTTAACAAACATCCTGTTGCGAGAGAATGCCAGACTCAGTGATGTCTTTAAAATAGTGCCGTATTGGTTTCTGTGCTCTGGTGAACAGAATAAATGAATAAATAAATAGATAGATAGATAGATAGATAGATAGATAGATAGATAGATAGATAGATAGATAGATAGATAGATAGATAGATAGATAGATAAATAAGTATCACTGTGAATGAGACACTAGAACGGAAGTCCTCACACTTTTAATCTTCTCACTTCCCCCAGGGGAGGGTGGAGACAAAGAGTGTGAGATCTGGAATTTCAGGCTCCTGTCGCCCTAATGCAGTTTCCCCTCATGGGACCTTATTAGTCATTGGGTCACTACACACTGCACCCCTAACGGAACAGATTTCTATGCCCATGCCAGGACTTGTCTTGATTAATTAAGTATCAGCAGAGGCCACATCCAGCCGCCACAGGCAACAAAAGAGAACTAGAGGCAGAGAGAAAGAGAGAGAGAAAGAAAGAGAGAGAGCGAGAGAGAGACAGAGAGGGAAACATTACATTATATGTTGGTTATTAAAATGACACTCAGCGACTTGCAGTGAATCAAACAGATGAATACATCCACATTTATGAATCGCTATAATGTCAAGTAATGAAGTAGTATAGATATGCTGGAAATGCGTGTGTGTATGTGTGTGTGCATGCTTGTATGCGTGTGTGAGAGAGACAGAGACAGAAATAATTCCACTACAGCCTACATAAAACAATATGAAACTCAACACAATCACTGCGTGGCAAGAAGGCGCAGAGATAAGGTTACGCTCCAGGAGAGTATGACCTCACACCCGAACTGTAAATGCCACTAGTGTACAGACGTTACATTCAAATTCATGGCGGAAATGTTTATTTACAGACTGTAGACTCAGCCCAACAAGGGGAACGGAGAGTTTTAGGGTTTCGCACTTCAGCTCCTGAAGTGGACTTGTTTCGCGCATTGTGAACACAAAGTGTCCACTATCCGCTTTGTTTTTTTTGCTTTTATATCAAGTCTTTGCATACACATGTAACACATACAGTAACCATGGTAACCGGTAATCACACACAGGGAAGCAACAAGAAAAACGGGTAACAGAGAGCCTGTGGAAGATCAAGAGACTGCTGTATAACATGAAATGTCGTCTATACACAGAAATATTTCTACTGTTCTCTCCAAGATAAACTCAGTATTCTGGTTTCATTCGCTCTTTTTTTTTTTTCTAAATAGCTTCTTAAAATGTACCACAGCAACATGAGAAGAAAGCTTAAAGAAAACTACCTATAATGCAGTATGGGTACAGTACACCTTTGGCATATCTAATGGAGTCCTAATGGAGTTGTGTTGTAAACAGAAAGTGGTCTAAAAACTCATCTATAGCCATGGCTGCAGCTGGTGATTTCCAACCCCAGTGAGATCAGAAAAGAGGTCCTCTTTAAAGTCCACTTACAATGTGAACACAAAGGGGACTGAGTTCAAATGCTTTATTTTTTTAACATTTTGGTATGGGTTGTACGATGCTCAGCATTTACACATTGTCAGATTACTCAGTTTCCCTTATCTCTATAGACACACACACACACACATACATGCAAATATATTTGGAGAAGTGCTTGGCTCTTGTAATAAAAGAAATGGAGATGGAGGCTAAAAGACAAATGGAGGCGAGGAGCCGGCAGCTAGCAACCAGCAGCTACACCAGAAGCCCTGAAAAATTGGCCGTTGCCCCCAGAGGCTAAATTGTCGTCAGGCGATAGCTGATGTGCTCCAAGTTTGAAGGTTTCCAGTTGCAGGGAGCCCAGGGGATTTTTATTCCCTTGGCAAGGCGTGCCTTCTTTTAAAATAGTCATTGTATCAGCAAGCACATATTAGCAGCCACACTGTATGGATGTTTTGTCGCCTCAAAATATTTAGAATCTGAAGAGATATCCAGCCATGTCAGAGGTTATTCCTTGACAGGCCTGACTGAGAGCACTCTCTAGCATGGGAAGAGTCTGTCCATGGAGCTGCTCTGTCCTATTAACACATTCTCTTTTTGATTTAAATGTCAGGTAAAACAGCATTATTTCCAGGTAAACACTGGTCACCCCTCACTGCACTGAAAAACAGGCTAAACTATCCTTGCCACACTTTTTACTGACTTTAAACAAGTGAGAGGAATGCTTCCTTTTTAGAACAGTGTCTCTCTGTGTGTGTGTGTGTGTGTGTGTGTCTTATCTCCTTTCCTCCACTGACTCAGATGAGGATCAATGCCTCTTATTCACACATTTTGTTATTTTGGCAAATGGTTATTGTTAAAGAAAAACAAAACGTTATTTTCAAAATATTATACCACACTTGGGAAAAGCGGTTGTCGATCCTGGTCCCTGGGGCCCACAAAAGCCTACTGCTGGTTTTCTATCACACCAGATAATTCATTGCATTTACCTGGTATCCCGGAAGTAAATCAGTCCCTTATTAGATGGCTAAAATGAAAGCCTGGGACAATGGAATCCCTTCGAGGGTAAATCCTGCAACACCTCACTCATCTACAGGCAGCCAGATCCGCCTGCAGCAGCATCAAAAACAGACCCGAATGAAATTATACGAGTGAAGATTGAAGACCGGGACTTTTGGAGTTGACTCTTACCATCTTCTGGCTTTTGCCAAGACAACCAGTCTCTGCCAACCTCCCACCCTACATGTTTCATCTTTAAAAAAAAAAATCATGCCAGAAGAAGATTCAAAGGTGTCCATGGGCACCTTTGATCGGTCGATTGTGGTGTGTTGGTGGTCAGAGTGGGAGTGGGCTGCCTCCTGATATGCAGCCCACAGCATATCAGCCACCTGCTTTAGAAATATATTCTGGATCAACCCGGCCTCATGGCGAGATCTTGGTACCCACTCCAGGGGGGACTACCTGAGAGGATGCTGGCCTCCCATTCTCCGATACACAGCAGCTGCCCACACAGGGAGGCCATGGCTGCAGCTGGTGATTTCCAACCCCAGTGAGATCATCAAGCAGGTGCATGGTGGGAAAAGTGATAGATAAATGGGTTTAGGGCCACCGGTTCTCCTTTCTAGCTGCAGCCCTAGTGGTGGACCATATATCTGTCCTGTCAACAACAGGCGGATGACCTGGACCCTTGAAGAGGCCACCTTTATGCCTTTACTCCTCTTGCCTTGATCTGCCAGTTCCCATGCTTCATGAGAATGATTGTTTACTATAACTTCAGCTCTGTCTCAGTTGTTTCCTCCTGTCCATCCATTGCTTTGGACAGTGAAGTATGTTGCTTGCAGACAATGATCTATCTCTGCCTGGTACAACCTAGATAACTGATGGAAGCATCATGGTGTGTGCAAGGTCCCATTTACAAGTATCCCATAATGCAGCTGGAGATTAAACTCGCAAGGAAATAGAGGCTGCAGTTCGTTTCAACCTTTTATATCACCTGATAGTAGGCATGGATTGGCCTGGGATTACAAATTGATGAGAGAATGCACAAGGGAGAACTTACAACAGCCAGAGGTATGCATTTTACTCTGCACTTAACAGTGAACATGGTGTGCACAATTACTCTTTAATCAAGGTCCTCTTTGTAGGAATTGGGATAGAACTTGCTGGGCCACTGGAGCACAACGCACAGGGAGATCACTCTTATACTCTTCCACTCGACCCACTGTCTTTTTTATTTATTTTTTTTTGGATTCATGCAGTAGGTGGAGAGAAGCTCAAACTCACAAAATTACTTTTTAATCAAGGTCCTCTTTGAAAGAACTGGAACTGGTCAGGCCACTGTACCACCGTGCGCAGGGATATCACTTTGAGTTGGCTGTGTCTGATAATGGAATACAATAACTTGAAGCAGTGGCCCTTTGTAACAGATCTGCCAAGAGTATTGCACAGGATCTGTCTGATGTTATTTTCCAGTTTAGAGTCCCAAAAGAGGTCTTGGTTGACCAAGACACGTCATTTATATCACGGACACCTCAAGTGTCTGTGTAGATTATTGGGCATCAAGCCAATTAGGGTTGATGTTTAACATTTCCAAACTGACAGAGCAGCTTAACAAAATATTCAGAGTAAGAGTTTGTGAGTTTGTCAACAAGGCTATCTGGAATTGGGACATGTGGCTGGATTCTTTGACACCGTGCATGAGATACCTCAATACTGTTTAATACTGTCCATACTATAGTTTTAATTATTGTAGTTTTGCTCAAAAATAACTATAATTCAAACCTTAAAATGGTTAAACCCTATCTGATGTTTTTAGGCAGGTGATAGAACCCTTGCCATATTCGGCACACAGGGAGAGCTCCTTGGAGGAGCTAAATACACAACTGCAACCTTTATAATGTCACTAGCACGCAGGCTGATTCTCCTAAAATGGAAAAAGCCACAGCCTCCCAGTTATATTTTATGGTTGAAAGGTGTCATACAGCACTTAAAACTAGACAAACTCAGGTTTCCACTTCATGGTTCTGCCGACAAATTTGACAAAATGTGGCATTCCTTTGTAAACCGTGCTGAATCTAAGTTTTGAAATTCCTCATGCTGGCAGATCTACAGCCAATGTCATTACCCTTGGACTTACTCAGTCAATGATTTTTTCTTTCATTTTGAATTCTTAAGCAACTTGAACCTCCCCTACTCCTGTCTTTGTATTTTTATTTTTTTACTCTTTTAATTTGTTTGTTTGTCCTTGTTATTCCTATTGTACATATCCACAAAACTGAAAGCCAGAACACACAATTAAAAAATAAATAAATAAATAAATTAGCTTTGTTGTTGAAGTCAGTTTGTATTTTCCTTTACAGATGTGGAATAGTTAAAACAACCATGATACCATGGCATATGACATGCCCAGACTTTTTGCAAAGCTGTGATCACATCTTTGCAGTTTATTCCTTCATATGTCGTCCAGCCCACAGGTCAGCAGTAAGTGGGCTAAATATCATGGCAAAACCCAATTTGCATGCTATTACTTCACCTATGCACAGTCAGCACTCATGCAAAACTCTCATTGTGTATGCAGTACACTAGCCACCATTTTTCACTGATTCATTTTCTCCTCATTTTAGTGGTGTAGCATGTGTTTTTTGATCATAACTGAAAAATGTGATCAACTGTGTAAATTAAAAGAGCATTTATCAAATATATGCTGGTTTTATCTCCTTTTTAATGCTGGGCAAGCAAGTGCAAACATGAACAGCCTTGCAGCCTGCTGAGCAATCCCAAATCAAGCTGAAGTCAAACTCGAAGCTTTTGTTGTCGTATGCACAATTAAAACAAGGTTCATCATACAATAAAATCCTTCCTTTGCCTCTGAATGCTGTTAATCAAAGAAACACAAGGTATGAAAAAAATGAAAAGAATATAAAATGAATAGTAAATGTCAGTAGATAAAAGAAATAATGAAATGATCCAAAGAACATTTTGTGCAATATGCAGAATAGTATTAGGATATACAGATCAGTATGAAATATCAACTAGCTTATGTAACTAAGCTTGGACATGGCCATGACTGCATGGATCAAATTATAATTAACTTGGACAGCAGTAGCACAGGAAGAGAAGCTTCATATATGCTTATAATGTTGGCATTGAGAATCAAAAGCAAACATGCCCCTGCGTAAGAAGAGATGCTTCACTGAAGGTGTACGGAGACTTCACATTTAAGCATATTCCTTGAAGTGAATCAAATCATCCAGTTGAAATGCAGCACACATATTTAAGTCCACATAATTGGCAGATGTAAGAAATCAAAGCACAAAGGACGGAACAGCAACAAGCATTCAAAGAGTGGCTTGGGAAAGTGGCGGACACTGCTAATCGTGTGAGCAGTGGCCAGCAGGGTTGGCATCATGGTGAGCTAAGAGACCAAGCTTCAACTTGAGGACCGCAGCTCAAGCCACTGTGCCGGCAAGCATCCACCCTGCTGAAGTGTCATTGAGCAACACACTTAGCTGACACTGTTGTCGACTTACAGTGAGTGCAACAACGGCATGCGATTTAAGTCCTAGATCGCCGAAATTACAAGCAACTGACGCAAAGGGCAATCACATGGTTGCTGGTTCAATCCCTGGCTCCTCCAGAGTGCACATCAAAGTGTCCTTGACCAAGACACTGGACCGTTAACCGCTCAATGGACAGCCATGACCCAAGGCTTAGAGAGGCAGGCTTATGACCAAAGGGTTGCTGGTTCACCTGGACTGGCAGGGAAATTGTGGGAATGAGCAGCAATTTCCCTTCCCTCAACACCCACTGCTGAAGCGCCCTTGAGCGAGGCACTTAACCCCCAACTGCTCCATGATGGTGGTGTGCGCAAATGCAGCAGCTACTTGAGGTCCAATTTAGCATGGACCTGAGGGCATGCAGTTTTGTTCCACTGTGCATATGGCTAAGATGACAAAAACAAAACTTTCTTCCTCCAAAAAGGAGAAAGAAGAGCTAAGGAGAGAGACTGTTGGTATTTTTGCAACCTGGAAACACTCTTTGCCAGTGATAATTTTTTTTGCGCTTGCACACTGGGCTTAGCAAAATGGCGAGGTGGCATGTCTAATCTCAGCGCAATGTCAAGGCTGCACTCAGATTAGCAAAAATAGTGCGTGAGTTTGGATACAAGATCACCAATTGTGCACTAGGACGCAGCACTTAGCTTTAAAGGAATAATATCCACCATCAGTTTTTTTATGTCCAGAATAATGGATAAATAGGTTTTACCTTCTTCATGCTATGAAATAATGATCTGTAATTTGCAGTGATGACACCAAAGGATGTGTAGCTTTCACACTGAGAGTTTTGGTGTCACTGCTCTGATGTCAAATGATGATGGCACCAAAAGGTTGTGGTTTGGGTTCTCAATGTGCTAACAGTGTCCACATTATGTTATACAGATGCATAAGCACTGATTACTGGTTTCATTGGGAGTATATATCCATATATGGTGTACAACAAGGTAACTGTGATGCCACAATACCACATCACAATGACACATTTCCAGCACATTTCTATGACTGGGGCCCCCATTGGATTTCCTCTGAGGGCTTTGCAGTACTTAAGGAAAGGGCAACTGAGAATGTTTTATGATTATAATGAAATATTTTATCCCAAAAGGATTGTATTTTACAATGAAGTATTTGATCCCAAAAGGCATAATTGCCAGACAAATAGGAGCCATTATGTGCTAAGGTTGCTTATGTGTGCACTTTGTATGCATGCTTAGATAGAGCCTGACCTAAGCCATTACATTCCTCTCTGGAGAACAATTCTGTGAGTTAGAGGTTGGCTGATGCTAAAGTACGGCTGAATTAAATTGGATTCTCTGAAACACGCCATGACATACAGAATAGCCTCCATCAGGTGAAACTGCAGGAAGCATCCCTTCAGGACCTATACAGCTGCCTCGGGCACCATAAAGATGAATAATTAAATAAACATACATGCATATTAAAAAGGCCATTAGTTTCAATAAGAATGATTAAATAATTCACACAAAATACTGAGGAAAAGGCCAGATGTCAAAGCAAACTATTCCAACTCTCACTGTTTATATGGTTTGTTTTGTTTTGTGTAATTTCCACTCGATACGCAAAGTATCGAGTGCACACTAGAACATACCAGAGCTTTTTAAAATTTTACATATGACATATTGTTGGAATGATAAAGAGTCAAGCGCTGTATCAATAAAGATTTCATATTGAATGTTATTCAGTGTATTTGTAAACCTATTATCTCCATCAATATATGAAATGCAATTAGTGCTTTTTTTTTTCATTTTAATGTAACATATGAACATTTGTTTGGACACCCCTACAATTATTACTAATCATGCACTAATCAGCACGAAATCATTAATTAAGATAATAACTTCATTTGCACAGGCTTAAGGGATCGCCAAAGGCAAGGTAAGATAAAACGTTTTACTATAATGCTTCAGCCACTAATCAAATTGTTGCCCTAGCTAAGGGAGCTGGTTCAGTCAGCACATAATCATTACTTCTGCAGAGTTGTTGTGACTGTATCTACCCTCAACTGTCCTTGTCTGCAGTTGTGATTGCCTTGGGCCTATAATTAGCTACCCATGGTGCACCTGATCATTGTGTAGTTTTCCTCATATTTTTCCGTGCCTATCATCAGTAATTTAGTGAGCCGCCATCCAGAGACCAGGTAGTCAGGTAAAACTATTAATAGATTGCAGCACAAATAACACAGGAGCAGCTAATGTCATTCTGTCATTCCAACTGTTTAGCCTATCAGTGCTATTCTGTTAAATATAGTGGGTGTAATGGCTCCAGCTTTTGATAGGCAAAAAGTTAGATGGTAAGTGCCCTTGTGTGTCACAGCATCACCTGGAACCTAAACTATGTTACAACAAGTGTTAACAAGGGCAGGTCTGGCAGTACGATTCTATTACCAAATCAATCCACCTCAGGAATGGAAATGGTAAAAACACAACATTGCCCTTTGTCCACCACCTGCCAAGTAGCTATTAGGGCAGCATGGCCTCATGAGGTTGGCTTCGGTAGTGAGGTGAGCAGGGGAACACTGATTCATTAGACCTTCCGGTATGGAGGAGCTGTACCAAAGCTGCCATAGGAAAGTTCAGAGGCTTCACGAGGTGTAGTCGGCGGGGTGCAGGATGGAGGTCTTCAGGGAAATTCTTCATACAACTTTCATCATGTCTGATCTCAGCAGGCAAACTCCTCTATAAATGTGTCTGTCTGCAGGGGAGGCAGCGCCAGGGAGCAGGGAACGGAGCAAACGCACAACTTCATTATGCTCAGAGCGGAAAATGTTGTATGGAGATGAGGACAGAGACACCAGAGACAAACAACTGGTGACAACCCCTGGATGTCAGAGATCACCATGCTCATCATACCCCCCCCACACACACCTTCCTCTGGGTGGTGATGGGGAACTGGGAGGACCTAGTAAAAGGCAACATAATCAATCAAAGCAGGCAGTCTGACATTCAACATAGCAGAACATTTCAAAGGGGAATTCACAGCTGGAGCAGGTTGGCTCCCTCACTCTGTCCCTGGTGTGCGCCACACATGCTGGTTGGGTTTATTCAACAGTTATCGCCTTCATATGCACACACAGTTATTTATTTATTTATTTATTTTAGTTGTGGGTAAGTTTATTAGGGTGTTTTACATTCGACCTATGTAAGCAACCTGCAACAAACAAATGCTCTTGGAGCTCAACAGGCTGAGATGAATCCATCTCTCTCTGTCCCATCTTTCCTGTCACTCTCTGCCATTTCTTAGATAAAGAAGAAAGAAAAAAAGCATTTTAAAAATAAAAATAAAAAAACAATTCCAACCCTGCATCATGCTAGATTATTGGAAATAAAGCAAACTCTTCCTGGTCTGTCCTTTGATCCTAGTGAGCCGTCAGTGTGGTTGAAAGCACAATACATGCACTCACAATTTTGCTATTTACAAAATGCCAATTGCCATTTCCTAAATAGATTTTTTTTTTTAAGAATGTAAACTGATTTCTCATATTTATTTAGGTAAATAATATGGCCTCGCATCGATTTGCTCAGTAAGTGGAATAAAAACCTTCCAATTAAAATAAATAAATACATAAATAAAAATCTGATGTTTGATTCATGAAGAGGGAGACAATTTACCCAGTACATTGCACAGTTACTGCTCCCCCAGAGTGCATGGGCAGAAAAACCAATACCTATATTTCATTCTCTCCATATCCCTGAAATTGCGAAGCTCCAACCAATTGAGGTGAGGAGACAGAGAGAGAGAGAGAGAGAGAGAGAGAGAGAGAGAGAGAGAGAGGGAGGGAGGGATGGAGAGAGAGTGAAGTGAGAAAAAGATTTGAAGTTCTGAGCGAATTCAATAATATAATGCCTATGCTCAGTATAAAATCATAGAATTTATGGTTGTCTTGGTTGCATGAACAGCCTTTAAGAGTTAATTTACAGACCTTCCTGTTCATTATAGTCTCTTTACCAGCTCCTAAATTACCTACTCACAGCAGCTTGTCCTGACAGAAGGGCATCATCATCTGTATCACTGGCTGTTTATTGGACTAAAGTACAGACGACGCAAACTGAATACCAACCGCGCCACCAGTTGAATTTGTGCCCTCCACCTAAATGAACTTCCTGATTTTTGGAATCATGCAGTTACTACGTTATTTTTGTGAGATTTTCAAAGCATAAGATGAGTTCCAATCATGGTGTAAGGAACTGTTCTTTCACAAGGCTGCATGCTTATAGCTGAACGAATCTTAATTTTCTGATTGTAAGCGAGTGTTCTCTTATACGCGGCATGTAAAGCAAATAGGGAAAGCAGCACAGCCCTGATTGCTTGTTTGTTCATGTCTTTGTTTGCAAACCAGGGGCTTCCCTTCCTCTGTCCTCTGCTCGACTGACAGCTGTTGTGCCCAGCAGGTCCCGAGGCAGAACACAAGGCCCCATCTGATGTCAGTTTGTCTGGTGTCAGCAGGGCAAGAAGCTTTGTTTTTCCATCAGCTCCATCACCCCAGGGCCAAGTGTATCTTTGGCGGGAGGATATTTCAACGCCAATAACGAGGCATGCATGATTCTCACTATACAGTATGACAACTTTAACAAGTACATGAAGACAGTTACAGATTCCTCTCTTCCCCATGTAACAACAGCTCAGTCATATTTTAGAAAATAAATAAATATATAAATAAATGAAATCATATTGGCTGCATGCTGGGATTAATGAGTCACCCTTAAAGTGAGTGTAGGTGTACTTGTCAGCGACACTGTCCAATCAGCAAGTGTTCCTGTCAAATGGCATTTGACATTCCTGTCATACATATCTGTCTTCGAAAATAATCCAAATATGACCTTCTCAGGCAAACAGGTCAAAATCTATGGAGACAATACAGCGCAATATAAAGTATGAAAATATAATGATAACATTTTTGGCACCAGCTCTGAGCAAATATCCACTTTCAGAATTTGTCATTACCCTAAATTCCCATGCCATGGTGATATATTTGGGTTTTTTTAATTTATTACTATCATTTTGTTTTGTTTTGTTTGTTTGTTTTCAGCTCCATTGTGTGCCTGTTCAATGGAACTCCTCTGTCATTAGATATTACAAATGATGGTTTGATTATTTGAAGCACTTGATGAAATGGGTTATCGTGACACAGTGGCAATGATGGACTGCATCCTCAACAAGGGCCAAAGAAAGGTCACATGTCCACTTCATTTGTTGAAGAGTGGGTACTCCACCACCAATTCACCCTTTTATTAGATTTTGAAACTTAACACTGAAAAGATAGGCAGTAACAAAGGATGGCGAAATATGTCAGCATGACATTTGGGGACTAAAAAAAAAAAAAAAAATTCTATAAAAACCAGAGATGATCTCTCAACTGTATTTGGGAGCGAGAGTAAAAGCTAAGGAGAGAGCTTAGTCTTTGCAATCAAATATATGATTTTTTTTTCTTTCTGGCAGATCCAATTAAATGTGTGATTTAACTGTTGTTGTAATTCATGAAATAGTTATTTCCGCTGAATTTCACCTATTGGATTTCAACTACAAGAAAGTCATCATCCTGAAAGAGAAATGAAGTGTTGTTTGAGCTGTGAGCCAGTTTCCTGATAAGTAAATCCACTGATCGGTGTCCGGAGCTGGGATAATGCCATTTCTGATGAGAATCCTTGACACAAATCCCCAGACTCTTTTGAAGCTGCAGACCCTCTCACTTTGTCTGCATTTTCCCAGGGTGGCAGGTGTACGGTCATGATAATGCATTAGGAATATGACACAGATACAGTAAAAGGAATAGTTGTGTGTGACCATCTTGTGGTGTGAGCTGTGGTTCATTTCTTACCTTTTGTAGCTGCTTAGTTTTTTATTTACATTATTTTATGAATTGAGTTACTTTAATCTAGTGAAACCTAATTAATCCTTAAAATGTACTAATATAAAGTAATAATTAATGCCAATTCAGATCAAAGATTTTGGCCTATAATGAAAGATCAAATATATAAATAAATAGGCTGTTTTTCCTTTAGTAAATCAGGTGCAAGGAGTTATTGTAATAATTAAAATAAGTGCCTTCAATTTTGCGCTCTCTGGCTGACACACCTTAAATGACAATCAGGTCGAAGGTCTATGTGCACATCATTGATAAATCAGAATTGTTGCTTTTTTATGCGCACAAAGCCATAAGCACCACTGCAAACCTTTAGTAAATCAGGGAGTTACTGTTATACAAAATGGACAATATTACTAAGACAATCTTATAACTGCTGATCTTGCTCCTCTCTGACGCTTTACATGAGACTACACCTTCTGCTCAGCTTGTATCTTGCAAGATGGACTGATGGCTCCTTTAGGTTAATTTATCAGTCAAGCAGAGGTAGAGCCAAAAGCACACTAGCAACTGAGGGCTGTGCCAACTCTGAGCATAGGTGGTAAATGCATAAATTCATTTCCCCTCTCCCTTTTTTTTTTTTTTTTTTTGCTGCAAAACAATTAGAGGCTTGGAAAAAAGTATAAAATCCTCACTGAGGCCATTTCAGTTAAAAAAAAAAAACAATACATAGTTTTATGTTGTACACTAGAAACAAAATAATGAAGGCAGATCGGATGGTTTTGGTAAAAAGAAAACTGTTCCTCAAAGGAGAAATTGGACTTTTTGCTTGAAAGGCCAGCTGCAGCCTCGGAACAGCACCCTTGGAGCCTCAGATGCACACGGGAATCGAGGGAACATAGGCAGCAGGGCGGCAGGTTAGCAGACTTGAAGAAACAATTCCTAAGTTATGATGCACAGGATCTGTTCTACAAAGTGATGGACCAAATCAGACCAAAACACCAAAAAAACAGCATAAAAATGCACTTTTGATTTGTAATGACAGGGGTTTGTTTTGACTGATATCACACACACACACACACACACACACACACACACACACACACACACTCACTCACTTAAAATAACACAAACATTTAACATTGAGGACACAGTGGGAAGACATAATTAAATAACAAACAACATGATCATTTCCAACT
>OMLB01022962.1:49961-70456 GCA_900302555.1 Myripristis jacobus
TTGTTATATCCCATTTTGGGCTACTCAACTCTTTATTGAGTTTGGTGCAGCAGACAGCCACTTCATCTCGTTTGAAGATGACAGTTAGGGGGCCACCAATGTGTAATCAGAGTGAGTGTCCCAGAATCATAATGAGGGTCTACAGCGTGTCCCGCTCCTTTACCATTTGAACAGCTGTGGCTCCAATAGTGCGCTTGGCAGGCTTCAGTCCCTATTGCCTCATTTACTTTCAGCATCTGAAGTATTTGTTTGGAACAATGCACTCTTCAAACTGCTGGAAACATCTGTTGGGGGGGTTGTTTTGTTTTTTGTTCAAACCTTGTATTCTAAAGATTGTTGCTCGTAGAATAGTGTTTGTGTCAAGTCATCAATTAGTTACATTAACCTTACATCTGTCTTCCTTATTAGAAGACCTGCCTTATGATCTAGACATCAATTTTCTCTATGCAAAGTAAATGTTAATGTATCCAGTCTCAGTCTGTGGTATTGCATTCAGAGACTGGTCCAATAGATAGATAGATATACTTTGCTGATACATATAAAATCGGTTTTGGTTTTCAATCTGCTGCCAATCTGGATGCCCAGAATACAGAGGGATAGTGTAGCTGTCCTCTTCTTTCTGAAGTTGATCACCATCTCCCTGGCCTTGGCCATGTTCGAAATCAAATCATTTCTTGCAGATCACTCCACAAAATAATCTGCCAGTGCTCTGTACTCCTCCTTACATCCATCACTTATAAATCCAACCACTGCAGAGTCGTCAGAGTATTTCTGCAAGTGGCATGACCCAGTGTACGTAAGAGGTGTACAAGGTGAGAAGGAAGGTGAGGCAGTACAGTCCCTTGAGGAGCTCTGTACTACTCACCACCATTTCAGACAGAGCACCACCCAGTTGGAAAAACTGCAGTCTTACCTGTCAGGTAGTCTGTAATATAGGAGATGGTGGACATGCCTACCCTCAACTGTTGGACAAGAAGAACACACTTTGGTATCAGCAAGACCAGGCTATGATAAAATCTGCAACTGGGGGAGGGCAGTGGCACTGTATGCACACTTTATGCAGAGACTACAGCCAATGAGCAACTACAACTCACATTCTGTGGCTGTGTGAGAGGAAATAACTCCCAATACCAACAGTTGGCGGTACTGGGAGCCCTGGTGTTGTCATCCCTTGGTCTTTTGGTTGGGGAAGAAGATAAGAAAAGGCAGAGGTGAAAAATATTTCCATTTCTCATCTCGTGCATTGATTCGCAAAGCTGAATGGCCAAACAGAGCACTCTCTTTCTCACCCGCTGGGTCTACCAGTGATTCAGCGTACTCAATTGTCATGTCTCAATTGTCTGGAGTCTGACTAGTGCCAATGGTGCAGAACATACCTGAAAAAGTAGGGCCACAGACGTTCACTGAAGGCCAGACATTAGCCAGCAGCTGACCATTGGCTTGGTGTGTCACAGCCTTTAACATTTGTATAAAGGAGATGGCATAACTACACACACAAGCATTCATGCGTATGGGAGCAAGTTGGACGAAGTGCTGAATCTCAGGTGGGTGCTGTTTGAGTTTGTACCGCCAACTTTAAAAAGTCAGTTGCTTTTCTTTCTTTTTTTTATTTTTCTTCTATGGGCTAGGTGTATTTCATAGGCCCTACTACAATCATCATCAAACAAAATGAGTCACATATTTTAGTAAGCAATTGCCAGTGTGATTGCTCAGAGAGATCAGGAGCTTAAGTGTCAGAGGTGTATGTCTAGTCTAGTCCCTGCACCTTCAATTCAGGGTAGCCTCTCTGCTCCTCCATGAATTCATAAGAGGCTGCATGTCTTATACTTTCAGATAGATGTCCTATTTGTAGTTATGATTGGTGTTGCAATAGATTGGTTTACATTTTGTGGTTTCTGTAGTGGTGTTGACCCTGTGATTTTGTGCCCTCATGCTTCCCTTACAGTGGATATCCCCAGTTTGCACCACTGCACTTTAAAATGGATAATTTTGAGTGCTGCAGTGGTTCTATGTGGACCATGGCTCACCGCCGGGATTAAGGAGTTGATTCTCACTGGTGGTGAAAGTCTATGCACCAATGGTACTGCAAGGTGCTTTGGATAAAAGTATCTACAAAATATGGCATGTAAAAGGGCTAACGGTGAAAATTCTCACCTGCCCCGCTTACAAAAAGCGCTCCACCATGACCTAAAGGGAAATGTACAGCACTGTGTAGCTGCTGCCCCTCCGTTAGCTAGTGTGTCTGAGGGCAGAGGGCCATGACCAACAATGAACCAGCCCCAAGCACACATCACTAGCTGCCCACGCAAAAACCTTGGCTATCAGTATTATTATTAGTAGTATTATCATAATATTTATTATTGTTGTTGTTATTAATGGTTGTGGTAGTCTAGTAGAAGTAGTATTATACAAATATTTTATTTTACAACTTCAAACCTCATAAGCCTTATGTTCACTTCCAGAGTAAGAGGATACAACTCAAGAAAACAGACACATAAAAACTAGAAAATGGAATGCAGACCTCTGCCAAGGAGGCAGATCAGGTGTTGCATCACATTCATAAAAAAAAAAAAAAACTGATTAAAAATGGGAAAAAAGCTGCTGTGCAGCTACCTTTTACAGATAACCAAAACCAAAGAAACAAATCAAACACTGTTTATGGAGCTTACCCTCACACAAATACATGAGCATTGCGTACTTAAGAATTAACACCTTGAACCCAACAGATGCAAGATCGCCAATCATCTTCCATATCTAATGCAAATGTCATTTTTTTTTTTTTTTTTTTTTTTTTTCTGTTAAGCTGAATCCACAGCACCTGTGGTAGTTGTATTTTAAAGAATGATACTGCCATTGTGTTCTTCAGCGTTATACAGCCTTTGGCACTAGGAGTGCCAAGTATTTATTCTGAATATTTCACAATGAATGCTTTTGAATTCAGTTCTTGTATGATCATATGTACAACCTCATGAAGAAGACTGTCAGTACATTTTTCTCCCTGGTCTAATACAGTCCACCTTCTGAGCCTGTTTTCATCAGCAGGGAATCATGCTTCAACTGGCCACGCACTAAAAAAAAAGGCCAATAACTGGATGGACAGACCAAATATAATATCATAAATTACATTTTTCTGCTGACCACGGAAAGAGAATTTCACTCAAGGACAATAGAGGGCATAATACTATCTCATATGGTGAGATCTTCACACTCTAGATTTTAATGCATTCCCTCCAAAGAACGTGGCCTGCAACAGGCGGGAGTGGAGAGCCAGATGTCAATATATCGATAGAGGCTAGTGAATTCCAAATTGAGGCATGAAGCTGGCTCAACCAAGAGGATAGAATCTGTTCTCGTTTGTTCTGCCGCCAGATCCTTTGTAAGAGGTTGTATATGTTGAAATAAAAAACAAAAAAAACTCTACATTCTAGACATTGTGTATCAAGAGCGGCCATATTTTCTTATCTCATTAATAGTCATTTAGCAGGGATCTTTGCAACCCAGAAAACAATAATAGTAGTGATTGTAGCTGTGGAGGGAAGAAAGCCTCCTTCTGCTTGAGAACCCTGGGGACCTGCTGTCTAATGAAACGCTGTCAAGGTCCAGTGAACTGAGCTGCCAGAAGAAAGCTTCACAATAGAGAAAAGCCTGAGAAGCAGCACAAAGAGAGAGGCAGATAGCAAACCAAACTCCTCATACACTTATTACATTCTGGGAGCCATTCGGGCAGATAACAGTGGAAAGCCACCGTGTGCACACCAACACAGGAAATCTGCTGCCTCCTGCTAAACCAATGCATTGCTGTCTTCACTGTAACCCCAACTGCTGAGGAAGTCATGTCAATTAATTTATGTACAGTAACAATTCTATTAGATTAAGTAATTTGTCAAACAAACCATCATAAAGCAGGAGAACGGAATCCCTTAGAGGACTAGAGAAAATTAGCTGCAAAGAAGACATTTCTCAAGGTAAAAGGTTAGGCCATAAAACATACAAAGTGAGATGAAAAAAATGTAAATGGTGGAATGTGGGCTAGATTAACTAAAGAAAGACCATTACTGTGGTTATTCCCATGGATCCATTCAGCCTACAGTAATTGCACAACTGATAACAGTTGTGGCAAAAAGGAATATATATATAAATTGAGAATGACTATATACCCATATCATATGATACATGTCCCCTGTGGTCCCATTTTTAGAAAAATGGTGACACTAGCTATCGATAGAAGTTAAAGGACCATATCAGTGATTTTGAATGTTTGGCATCTAGTGCAGTTTTCCCACTTTTTACATTGCAACAAACAATTTTGCAAATCATATGGACTTTACAGAAAATAAATCAAAATCCCTTGATTTTCACATTTTGATTTTTTGTTAAAAAACACCCATAATGTTCTGCTTCTCCAGCTAACAAAGCTGTCACCATTCATAAACCACAGGACTGATAATTGCCTGTGAAAAGTACGCGTTTCCCCAGGAACTATTTTCCGGGGGACATACCATTTTATTACGGCCAATTTCAAGCGTTTCAAGTCATCAAAACAGAATACTGCTTTTAGGAAAACTAATGTGGTTGACTTTATTACGGTGATGGAAAACTAGTGTGAAGAAAGTTCCTGAAAAGTCTCTGAAAGTTAATTTTCATATCACAGTGGAATGAATGGAAGCCAACGGATGGATAAAAGGGAGGAAAAATGACACTGAAGTTATAAAATATGACTGCTTGCCTTGGGAAAAGATTAGCGGAAACGTGAAGCACCTACATTTTTCAGACATGTAAAACATCTATGTGCTAACCACGTACGTAAAATCACTGGTATGGTCTCTCAAGTCAGCAAAGGCCCATTCTCAAAGAGGCACAACAACAAAGCTGTATTTCATATGAGCCCCACACCTCACCTAGACTTTTCCAGCTAATTAAACAAGTGGCCGAGACAGACGGAGACAGATGAAGACTGAGGGGTTGAATCAACCTGCAGCTGGTATAACAGAGAAAAGATTACTGTGTCATAAAGGAGGGTAGAAAAAAAGATAAGATGCCATTATTTACACTCCCCCTTTAATTTGCTACAATTGTCAGGCTAGCATTCTCATTCTCATAAAAAAAAAAAGGGGGGTTGGGGGGGTTTGTGCTGTGATGGCCATGGCCGCACAGTTTTAATGGTTTATCTTTCTGACAGCGAGGAAACATCACCTCCAATCCTCCCCTCAGCGTATGTGTGCCTATCACCGGTTTCCACCAGTGTGTTTTTCTATTTCAGGTTTGAGGAAATCAGAGAATAGCACAGTATGAGGGGCCTGTGGTGCAATCAGTTACATGGTGGGCCTGTGAAAACTACACAAAGGAGGCAGACATGAAAGCTGTTGTTTCACCCACTGAGGGTAATGATAATTGTGCCGTTCAGTTTCACTTTCTTCCAAAGCGTGTTTTGGCGAAGGGGAAAATATGGGACTGTTCTGTGGGGTTTATTTCAAAATAGCCTCCCAGGTTTCCGTGCAGCGTGAGACAGAGAATTGTGAGATGAAATATAAACATCAAAGTGCACTTGTGCTCTATTGATTTGGATACAGACTAAACATTGTGATTGCCACTATATAACCCGTAGTACAAGCGCTCACACTTTGATCTGATGATAAATCCAACTTTCAAAAGAGGCTCATCCATTCAAGTAACCTCCCCTCTTTATGGCTGACACCATGTTTTTCCAAGAAATACAGAATCTCTGTGTGACCCAAGGGGTTTTACCTCTTGATCTATTATCCCTTTGAAGGAAACTGTTAATATCCTCTAAACTCCAGGATCTATAAACCACACAATGGGATAACACATTGCTGATCGAGTCATGTAAGGCCAACAATGAATGGTGTGTTGTAATCATGCAGTTGTACGCCCATGTAACCCCACACAACCCTTTTCAGACTGTATTAAAGTGTTGACTCATTGCTACAGGTTGATTTTTTAACAGCCTTTGTGCGATAAATAATTGTCCTGTCTGAGCTCCACGAGCTCCACCACAAATGCAAAATTGGATCAAGTTCAAAACCACGGGAATGACAAGCATAGGACACGTCGCCGAGTGCTGACTAAGACTGCCACACGGGCCCCCGGAGGAATGGATGAGAAGTGTGTTTGGTTTCTTCATGTCACAGCCGTCTCACTTAGAATAGGGATTATCTGACTGGTCCACTGCATAGGATGATTACCGCTCTCATTAAGGTTGGAGTCCTCGCGCGTATATCCTGGGAGACATTTGGGTTCAACGTGAAGACGAGTAGAACTGACAGAGCGTGCAGCCATGATACACACTGTCTGTACTGTCCGTCTCTGGAGTTTTCAGCCTTGGTGGAAGAGGACACCCCTGTAAAACAGCTTAATATCGCTGTCAAATGCCTTGTGTAAATCTGTGCGTGTGTGTGTGTGTGTGTGTGCGCGCGCATGTTTAATTTTTTTCTAGATATTATGTAAAAATAATTGTCAGAATTGCTTGCATCTAATTGAACTGTGACACAACTCCAGTGCAAAGATGCATTTTGCAGCTGCTGCAAGCTTAAAGTATTTATGTGATACAGTGTATATTGTTTTGACTGTATTTAAGTTTTGTTTGTTTGTTTTTTTCTAACCAAAAACTTTCCAACCAATCACAGTTTTGATGGCTATGAATATGGATATGTATATGAAACAGAGAATATATACTGTCAGGTCTGAAATTATGTTCTCTTGAAACAATATTAAAGTAAGGTGTCCCAGTTATATCTCACTGTAGGGAAATTGTTCACGGCTGATATACTGTACTTAGAAATGTCCTATCTT
The DNA here is from genome assembly GCA_900302555.1 of Myripristis jacobus. NCBI lineage: Eukaryota > Metazoa > Chordata > Actinopteri > Holocentriformes > Holocentridae > Myripristis > Myripristis jacobus. The sequence goes on from OMLB01022962.1 coordinate 56,772, forward strand.
TGAATATCTGTAACTGCTTCTATTAAAAACTGGGGCAGCTGTGGCCTAAAGTTTAGAGAAGCGAACTTGCGACCAAAATGTTGCTGGTTAGCTCCTTCGGACTGACAGGAAACATCTGAGTGTGGATGAACGGCGCTTCCACCTCATTGAATGCTCACAGCTGAAGTGCCCTTGAACAAGGCACTTAATCCTCCAATGAAGCTTCTCAGTGGCCAACATTTACTCTGTTTTTTGTACATACATGTCATCGCTCATATTAATCATGGCTACTCAGGAAAAGGACAGTAGATGCGAAATTACACACTTTCCAAGAGAACTGGACAGTCTTTTTTTGTTAAAGTAAAAGGCAAGCCAGTGTGCATAGCTTTATGCACTCACAGTGAGTGAGGATGTCCAATAAGCAGCTCTCACAAGACAAGAGTGAGCTAACAGAAGAAGCTGAAGCCTCATTCAGATGGAGAACTTGTGAAGGAGTGCCTTGCTGCGGCTGAGGAGCTGAGGAGCAAAGTAAAAATGTTCCAAAGTGTCTGTTTATCTTGAAAAACTGTGGCACAGCAGATTTACTGATATGGCACAAAATACGAAAAAAAAAAAAAACACCACAAGAAATATCCAGTTTTTCTCTCTGGCTTGTGATGAAACTATATCCTGAGGATTTTCCCATTCGGAGGAGACGTGCACTGAAGTTTGCATCTCTGTTTGGGACAACCTACTGCTGTGTACTAAGTAAAGTTAAACAATGTGGTAATCTGGGACTGCATAGTTATACTCAACTCCATAATGCATGTGTGTGCACTGTGTCTGACGATGCCTCTGGTGTTTTGGGATTTCCGTGATCTTAAAAGATGCAACACTCTGCGTCACAGTGCTGCTCTATCTTTTTTTTTGGGAGTCCATAAATTTGGTTCAGTTTTGGCCATTTGTGGAGATATGGGATGGGAACCTCCAAACATCAAATGGAAATGTCAAATGCTTTGGCTTTGGAAGAGACTTGTGAAGATATTCTGGCCAGAGATTCACTAAAAAGATATTTAATTGGGACATTTTGTATGCTCACCCTTGGGCAAATGAGTTGAAATCCTCACTTTCTTTGACTGATTTGTCATTCATTTTCCAGAACAAGTTACTCTGTTATATTCTGGAGATTAGGAACAAAATGCTTTTCATGTGTAAAGAAAAAAAGTCCAAAATTACAAACTCACTGCCTCATAAAGAATAGCCGCAGCTTGAGCCTTATGTGGGGTGTAATTTAAATAAAAGGCAAACATCATTATGTGCAGAGTTATGTTCAGGAACATTACCACTAGCCTAAGAGACAGGCATTTTATTTTTTTTTATTTATTTATTTTTTGCTTTGTTTTACTTACAGGATGGACTTTTTAGTAAAATGTCATCCATTTATGTTTTATGATTTCTTTTGGCTAGGTGATTATGAAAAACTTAATTTGTGTTTCAAGAAGGGAACAGTTTTTGAAGCATATTTTATTTTCAAGTTAAATATTTTGTTTAAGTTGAATTACAGTTGTTTTGTTTTGTTTTGTTTTTTTATGAAATGAAGTATAAAGAAACATTTGCACGCTGCTGCTTTTGTATTTGGTGTCTTGTAAGCCCATGAGGTTTGGGTACTTGAGTGCCTGAGCATATGCATGTCAAATTCAATGGGCTGAGACACCTAGGGATAGTCCTCCGGCAAAAAACGACCCAACAGGTAATTTGTACAGCAGCTTATTATGGCCTATAGTCACGTTTTAAAGCTAAGCGACCTGTAGCGGGCCTGTAAATAAGGACACTGTGGCGTAGTATTAAAGGAGCATCAAAGTCCACATGAGGTTGGTTTTCCTAACATTAATCTTAACCACAAACCTTTCCCTAAGCTTTAACCTTGTCTTTTCCTAACCTTAACCATGCATTTTTAGACACTAGCTCGCCAACTAGAGAGCCGACAGCTTGCTCGCTCAGGAAACGCTCCTGTTGGTCGTGTTAGAAGGCTGGAACAGACGACCTGAGAGCTCGTATGGCTTGGAGGACTTGTTGAGATGAGTGGTTAAACAAATAGAGCTCCATTAGAGGGTAAAGCCTGTGTGAAACAGGGCTTATATAGGCTGCTCCTCTTGACCTGCTTTTGGACTCTTGTATTGCTCCCTGTAGCATTTTTTATTTTTATCACTCTTACATTATAATGCAGTAGTGCACTGTGCTATGTGTTCTGTAATGCTGCAGTTTTGCCTCTGTCATCAGTTAAATCCTGTCCTATTCTGGCCTCCCCCGTCCTGTCCCTGTGCCTACTCACGTGTCCTTTCCTCGGCAGCTGTGCTGGCAAGAGTCTGCAATTGTAATTAAAGTAGTGGCAAAACTTTGACTAAAGTATTGTTGAAATGCACACGTTCAAATTGACTGGTAGTAAGTTTTAAGAGCCAGCTGATGGTCCTTTTGATCACTTAAACTCTAAAGTGCATAAAGCTGTGGTGGTCAGCCCGGCGGGCCTGCAGATGGCTTGGATTTAGTGCTTGGGCATTATATGTTATCAGAGAGATAGCAACCCACAGTGCTACAAATGTAAAGGATGTATAAAACACCTTTCTGTCCATAGAGGAATCCCTTTCATGATGTGTTAAGACCCTAATTTATAATAATAAAAATATGCGCATGAATTCATCTTTATTCCTTATACTTGATGTCTGCAGGGAATCATGTGCAAAATTACTTTATGTACAGTTCGCAAAAGCCTTGGGATTCAATGCCTTGTGTTCCCATTCTTTGCAGTAGTTGCAGCTGAGTTGACAAGTGTTATTTGGGTTTTATAGATTTCATGGGTTGCAGGCACATTTTGTTGACAATCCGATGAGGTAAGCACTTGAATATTGTCTTAGTCACAGGTCACAAATGGCTTTCTCTGGCTTGATTTACAAGACAGTAAGCTAATCTCACAGAACATATTCCCATTCCAAGCCCACTGCCACCTCAACAAAATGCGCCGCTACTGTAATGCATACTGTAAACTGCATAGCACTACATGAACCTACAATTCACATTACAGCAACTTTATTCCCTGTAGTGTCCTGTCTTCCTGACACACGCACCAAAACAATGTGGCACAAACTCTATTAAACAGGTTTTTCTGTTTTAACGACGAAGCAAATCTAAAATGATTTTGTCCTTGTGAATGCCAATGAGAGAGAGAGTTGTCACTATATCACCGCGCAAGACAGCCAGACTTTATAACAACTGGCGAGTGAGAAGCCAGTTAGAGCTTCTGTGACTGTGAAGAATAATATGGACTTCAGTGTGGATGGGGCACACCATGGCCTTGACAACTGTTTCTCAAATAAAATACTGCAGTCTGACTGTTTTTTTTTGTTTTTGTTTTTGTTTTTGGGACCGAAAACTCAAGGTTAGTTCAATTAAACCTGCTACCAAGCAGGCTAGTTACCATGGTAACCGGCCCAGAGTTCATCTAATCTCACTTGTTGGAAATCCCTGGTTTCCCCTAACAAACTCGGTTTAATCAGTAAACCTGCTTCCTGAAATAGCCCTCAGGGATCATCCCAATATTTAAACCTTAAGGCAGCTAAGCACTTTGATCCTTGAACATGATTTTTGAGGCAAAATGTCTTCTTCATAACTCCTCACTATAGCCTGAATTGAACATCTAAACAGCATATTCATAAAACATACAAGTTTTATATAAATATGTCCTACTACATGCCAGATGAAACAAGGGTAACCAATAATTTTCTAAATTGGATCTCAATCAAACCTTTTTTTTGTTAATTCCAAGGTATCCCATTTGTTATTAAGCATGTCCAAAATTTCACTTTGGTGTATTTGAAGGCTGGTGACAGTATTTTTAGGTGAGGCAAACAAATTTATCAGAGTTCTGACGGCCTTGTAAAAAAAAAAATGCCAATAACGTTGCTTATGAAATCTGCTCCCGGATATTGAATGTAAGGTTACAACTGGGAGTTTGAGAATACCCTCTTGGTTATATGGAATCTAACTGGATAATTTCTGGTAATGGGCATCAAGGGCACCTCAGGGAAAGAAGGGAGAGGCGAAATCTTAACCTCACCACAGGATTCAACAGTACTGCAACTTCAAAGCAGTACGGTCCAGTTTCTTAAGAATCATAAAACTATAATCAGTCATAGAGAAATCAAACTGGGCCTCAGAGACAAGGCTTTGATAAATGCAGAACTTAATGCCCTTGCATATGGTGTGTTTTACCAGAAGACACAAGGGGTGCAGGATCTGCGGGAAGCCTTCTCTTGTGTGTGCATTGAATTCATGCATATTAAAAATCTTGTCTGTCTTATATCATGTATATCTTATTTAGATTTCACTCAGATCCCGTTTTAGATTTACATCTAAGGCTAATCTAAATAAGATGCATGGTATAAGAGAGAAGAGATTTTAAATATGCATAAATTCAGCACACAAAAGAAAAGACCGAACATTATTATTGTGTTACTTCTGTCATATATTAAAATTTGCAGATATTCATTCATTCATTTTCCAAACCTCTTATCCACACAAGGGTCGCGGGGGTTGCTGGAGCCTATCCCAGCACTCATTGGGCAGAAGGCAGGATTTGCAGATATATACTTTTTTTTAAAAATTGGTTTTTCACCCCAATCCCAGGAGCCATGAAACAAAATATTACAGCTGAGTGGTGGAGAGTGATATTGTTTGTAGAAAAAAAAAAATAATTAATTAAAAATTAAATAAACATAAGCATATTCAAGGTCAGTCCAATTCATGTGTAGCCACTGATGATGCTTTAATTTTTACATCAAGACAAGCGTGTCAGGTCCTCAGCATAATTAACGACAGTTTAAAATGTCATGCAATCGTAACAGCAGTTGTTAAATCTCAGTAGGACTTTTTTTTTTTCTTCCAGTGTTTTTCTTACCACAGTGTAGTAATGGCAAAACAATTTTTGTTTCTGTGTTTGAAATCATTTACAAAGCATGAGAGATAAAACCTTACTTTTACCTTGGGGGGTTTTCTTTGTTATGATGTGCCTTTATTTGTTTTCAAACGCCAACTATTCGACATGATGATACACGACACTAATTGCATTCATACGGAGGGAGGGGGGCCTTTCGGGACCAGGTCCAGGTCTTGCCTCTGACCCCTGGTTAATTTCAAATGAGGGGAAAATCCAATTAATTGGCTTCTAGTTTCAAGGTCTGCAGTCATGCTGTAGCTGCTCTTGGTTGAAAATTAGACCTCCAAGGAAAATGACAGAAACTTTTTTTTTTTTTCTTAAACGGGGATATTTTAACCAGTCAGAAACATATTATCCTTTTACTTCAAGTAATTGCAACATGTTTTACTTACATTTTGAAACAAGCAAAAATATGTTTGTTTGTTGGCTGGTTGCTTGATGTTTGTTTCTGCAGTGTAACTGTTTGAGAAACTAAATGGTTTTGGCAAAGACTTCTTTCATTGAAACTGACCCTGAATGAGTAATTCTTGATAATGGAAAGCAGACCCTTTGCCCTTAATTTGTCACCTTTTTAGAAGAGAAATTGATTAGATTGCCCCCCGTATAATTGCTTTCACTCTCACAGTCGCCCCGATATCCAAGGCGTAAACTTTAATCCATTTCCTAGCCTTCAATTAAGTGAGAGATTTCAATCTTCCCCTCTCACTCTGTGATCATTCTTTTTTATTTAGAGGTGAAGGGCTATTCATTTTCAGGACATGAAGGAGTGGAATATTAGGGGAGAGATGTTTCCATGAGTAGATTTTTTTTTTCTTTGCTATCAAGCTGACAGGTATGCTTCAGAAGGGGATTTTTGAGTATAGTGGGTCACGGCATGTAAAAACTACAATTAAAATACAAGGATAATTCAAGGAAAATGTCAAATAAGTAAAGAAATACAACATGTGTACATTTGAAGTGCTGTGGGAAAATTGGTCCAAGTTGTTGTCAGCGTGCAGATGGTCTTTGTTTCCCGATGAGCGTGAATAGATAAGAGGATTGATTTCAAGGTTGGTCCACATGCACAGAGGCATTAAATACAATTTTCCATGCGCTACATTTTCATGTGCATGTTCTCTAAGTTTTTAGGCATATTGTGGGCTCACATGGATGGAGGTATTCATTTTCAGAATAACCTTTCCTATAAGTTTAATGATTTATTATATATCTGATACTCAGGCATAAGACTTAATACAACGGATATCAAAATATTCTGAAGACTTAATCAGTTCTTCACACCTTGCAACAGTGTAGTATAACAGTATCACAGAGGTTATCAATCATGAAAAATTGCATTTCAAATTTTCTTGATTATACTGCCTTGAAGCATGAAATGAAAACCAATTAAAACAGATTTTTCATCCGTCATGTGGCTGTAATAACAAGAAAAAAGGTAAAAACAAAAATCATAATGTTTTATGACAATGCGATGAATATTTGGAATATCAGAACACTGGCTACAAAAATGTAAAATATCAATTTTTTACCCCTCAAACAAATAGTGAAGGGATGATGAATGTTTTTCTAATTTTCTGATTTTTGTCAGATGATTGGAAAATTGGAAAAATGGTGTTCAGAGGGCAATAATACAATATATTTGTGTTTCTTACTAGGGAAAAAAGGACAACTGAAGTCCTTTACACACTATTGCTAGAAAGCCAACAGAACACACACTCACAATAATAATGTAAATTTTCCATGTAATTTGTAATTTGTTTGCATAAGTTAAATGTAAAAGGCCACATTACATGCTTTTTTTGTTTTTAAATTATTTATCATTTGCTGGGGAACCTTGGCAGTATGTTGACAAGAACAAGACATACTTGAACCAGGACAGAGAACATACAACTGCTGCAGTGTTCTTATACTAGCAGTCCCAGTGAGAGGGGATACCTGCAGAGGATGTGGGAGCAAGGGATTCATGAGACAGGATCCTGTGGGACTTCCAGATCCAGACGGATAAGCTGGTGGTGGCTAATCAGCATCGTGGTGGTCGACAAACAGCAGAAGAAGGCAGTAGTGTTAGATGTAGCGATCCTGAGAGACAGCGACACCAGGAAGAAGGAATACGAGAAGCTGGAAAAATACCACGGGCTGAGAGAGGAGCTAGAGAAGATGTGGGGAGTGAAGGCGGCACAGTGAAGGTGGGTGCTGGAAGAAAACTGGGAGAGTGGCTCCAGCAGATTCCAGGAACAACATCTGAGAACTCGGTCCAGAAGAGCACAGTCCTCAGAAGAGCTACGATACTGCGCAGCACCCTCAGGAGGATTGAGGACTGGTGCCTTTTGGTTGTGAAATGGCATTTTAAATCTAACATTTCACATTTAAAACAATCTGTGTCCACACAAGTGTCATAGCACCACATCAAGACATAGGCTGTGTTTGGCGCCACCTACTAACGTACTGTTCATACGAAATACGAGGTCAAATTGAGTCTGGTTATACTCAAGTTCTTTTTTTTTTTTTTTTTTTTTTTTTATTTATTTTGAACATGTTGTATAAAGACAAGGACAACAACAGGGCAACAGAAGAAAAGTACAAAAAGAGATAAATAAATTCAATGCCATTTCCTAGATGGCAAGCACATGTTCAAAAGGGAGTAGGAAGAAGTTAAAAACGTATATTTCCCCAGAATGCAGCGTCTGTACAAAAGTGTAATTTGTTAACGATGAAACATGGTCGTGGGCCTAATCAGGCCTGCAGGCTGTAACTCTGACACCTGTTTTCTGTAACAGTGCCTCATCTGTCTCTTCACGCGCGGTGGGTGGATGGCATGAAGAGATTAAAGGTTTTTGCAGCTGTCTTCTTTGTCTTTCTTCATTAACCGACTGTGACAGTGGTCTTCACTTAGTCTTGAGGTAAAACGAGTCACTTCTTGTGCGCCAGTGCAGGAATGTCGACGGACAACACTCGCATGATATGTCAGGTATGTTGATGTATATATGTTGATATGTCAACAAGAGCAACCAGAATTTTTGCTGGCTGACATCAGGTGGACAAAGGCTGGGTCAAAGTTCAACTTTGTTTAACTTTGAGTTGCAAAAGCGGAAAATCGCAACCAGAAATTCCGAGTTTTTTTGCCTACAGATTTCAACGGGAGCCAATGACAGAGCGAAATTTCAATGTTTTAAATGGTAATGTGACCGAGCCTTTGTGCGCATTCACAGTGAACCGTCAATGGAGCACCGACAACAGGAGTCTCCATGGCAACACGACAGTCAATGCAGTCTGAAAGGAGACACATCTCTCATTTTAGTGAGGACTGCAGATTTTACTGTCTGCCTGTGGAATAGGAAACAGTTATTACTTCCAAAAAACTGTTAGTCTAGTCAATGCAACCATTTATGAAATTATTAATTATAAAAAGCCCAAGAACAATTCAATTTTTTTTTACATAAATTAAGTCGAGATTTACTTTTTCCTTGCATTGTAGAGCAGAATATTCTCCAAATAAACTTTTGAATCATTAATCTGTATCATCATGTAACCCGGCTGGAATAGGAACTTGGATACAAGTTAAAATGAAATGACAAAAGCATTATTCAGACTGGTGGGACCTCATTTGCATAGCGTTCTTGGCTAATGGGCATTGAGCATGAGTACACAGTAGGTCATTCAGGAAGGGCGCTAGCCAAGTCCTCTCTTCTGCTGAGGAGCTGGCCATAGCCCTTAATAGTGGACGACCCATTATGGATGGGATTCCTGAGGGTAGTACCTGAGAGCCAGCTACCACCCAGGACACAAATGGCTACACATGTCCAATGGAGACGAGGCAGAGTCCAAATGCTAGACATCATGAGGCAGGAGGCAAGAGTTAAAGTGACATGGTTTACTTGAAACGGTGCTGGACGAGGAACAGGGCCCGAGCTGACTGGCTGGGGAACCCGACAACAGACACAGACAGGCTGACTGAAGCACGGGAAGGTTTGGTACACAGAACTGCTGGCGTGGAAAACTGACAGAAAACTGACAAACTAACAGTGGGTAAACTAGCTGACTGTGTAATAAAGGGAAGCTTGATTGCAGATCTGGAGTGGGTTTGTAATGAGCAGCCAAGCCGGAGCTCCTGTGATTGAGACGGGAGAGAGAAGAAGAGACAGAGAAAGACAGGGAGAGATGATACAGACAAAACCGAACTCATCAAACACACACACACACACACACACACAATCATACCATAACTGGGTTAGTGGATTGAATAAAACAGGAATCACACTGTGTCAGCACACAGGGGTTTCACGGGGAGGCAGGCTGGGCAGCGGGTCAGACAGTTGTGACAACATTAATTAAAATACACTAATTACTTGTTTGTGCTTGATGGCTGCCTCACCAAACCTTGAGTCCATTTGGAGCTTTGGTTGTGCACGTCCCCAGGAATTAACGATACGCGTCCGCAAGAAGCAACACACAGATGAACGGTAGGGATCTGCACGCACGTCAGCAGGCAGGGACAGCGACAACAACAACGGTGGAAAGTTCTGGAAACAAGTTAACAGACCGAGTCCACATCCACATCCGGTGTTGTGCAAGCTCACGCTCCACAAGAACTTGCTCAAAGTTCAGTTCACACAGATTACAATGACATCTGGTTGACTATGTGAACACATGATTAAAAACAAGTGCAGTATATGACTTTTTCCAGTGTTTCATGTGTAGCACACAAGTTAGGAGACTTAAAATCCCATTTCACTCTGCCACATTTGGAAAAAAACACATCATACATTGAATTTCATTTTACTCTCAGTGCTTCAGTAGGCCTACAATTCATTCATACTTATTTAATTCATACTTTTTTTTTTAACTTGGAGTTTTGGTCAGGTTTACCTTAAACAACCCTAAGCATAACCTCTCACTTGTTGGAACCAAAAATGGAGGTTTACCACTTACTCTGAGTTATTTTGCCCAGTTTATTTGGTAAACCTGCTGTCTGGAATAGCCTCCAGGAAGGAAGAGCTGATCAGCACAGTGTGGAGTCAGGTCCCGGGAGCCTGTCAGGACCTTTCCATACACATGTGCTGGCCTGGCTCTGCTCGGGTTGACTCAGCATGAGAGCTCAACTGCCTTTGGATTTCAAGGTCAAATCCGTGTGCAAGGATTTGTAATTCAAGGGCCTGGATTATCTGGTTTGTATAATGTGCACACAGATTTCTAAACTGAGAGTACAGATTTACAAATTAAACTTTTTTTGTTTTTTTGTTTGGTTTTTTTGTGGTCACAGCTGACCCCATGGGAGCTCCATTCTTTTGTAGGCTGCTACCCCTGCTGTTTTGCTTGGTTGTAATTTGGTTTAGTTTGCCCCATCTGCTTTCAGGCGAGATTAGATTTGTCTCTCTGTCCCTTCATTGTCCTCTTTTTATGGAGGCACTTTTTGCCGCTCCTCTGGCACTTCCTCTACAGTCTCGTATCTCCCGAGTATAATGTGGGATTTGTCTTTGTGTGTGTGTGCGTGTGTATGTGTGTGTATTGTGTCATTTTTGTCATTCATTTTTGGGCACAAACTGTAGCAAGCGTTTGGCTCTCTCCCTGCTGTTTGTTGATCCTGGGGGCTGAAGCTGCTCTGACGGGTGAGGAATGTCAGCATAAGGGATCCTCTTCCTTATGAATCACCTGGCTGCTATCACATTAAACACTTTACCTTTTTTTTTTTTTTGCAGTGTGTGTGTGTGTGTGTAAGACAGAGAGAAAGAAAGAGACAGAGAGAGAGAGAGAGAGTGAGCAATCTGGGCACAAACACATGTGGTGTGGTACATCGATCGGCCTCATCTATTAGTAAAGTCCTTCCCCCTGCCATTAACCTCCTCCCTCATTTCTCTGCTTAATGCTGACCGCCAAATTTCACTATTTATTAGTATTATCTATTTTTGATCATTAAAATAAATGTGTTACGGAATCTGCACTTGAAAAAAATTGCGAATCATTTAATAAAGAACTTATTTCTGTTTTGTTTGAGCATGGAGTCACATCTCTGCATATTCAAAAATCTACCTGTGTGCAACTCCCTAGGTGCCATTTAAGGCTTTTCAAGTGTCCAACCCCTAGTAGGCCTCACCACATATATACTGCATATGTTTTATTTTGCTTGTTCAGCATATATATTTTGCATATTCTGAGAAAAAACATTATTCATTTTTGCTTGCGTGAATAAACCCTTGGGTCCCCTATCCGGTGCCACAGTGTGTAAGCGGTAAATTTAGAAGATTTTGGTCTTATACTGTGCAGCGATGCTTTAGCGCATTGATTGGCATTTTGGGGGCTCCAGTGACAGCCCTGCGTATCTGACACAGATGTCACTTATGCTCAATGAAAGCCAAGAATATCAGCCTTCCAGTGGTATCAAGTCATGTCCTCATTGGAGGTTAATAAGATTGCTGAAATTGGGCTTCACTTTATTTTCAGCATTGCTACCCCGTGCTGCATCAAGACTATCTCTCCATGTCTGGCTAACTGCCATCCATTAAGTATACATGAACTAAGACTAAAATTAGCATAAGGCCATAACTGCACAATGAAGAGGAAACTGTTTAATGAAGAAGGAGAAGAAGGAGGAGAAGAAGGAGAAGAAGAAAGAAGAAGACAAAGAAGAAGAAGAGAAAAGATGAGCTGTCTTTCATTAATGGCTAATCCCGCAGTCCAGATTCAGAGAGGGTGAGTTGAACCTAATTTATGTTGATGGAGGAGCAGAAGTATTTCATCATTTTCAGAGAGTGCATGCTACAGCTATCACTCAGATGAGCACCTCTCTCCGTCTTCATCTAGTATTCTGCTGAGAGGGGATGGAGTGAGTTTAATATTCCTGCAACCTTGGGAGAAGGAGTGAGTATATTGAGCGGAGTTAAATTCGTACATTCCCTGTTCCCCTGCAACCCAATTTCCTGTTCATCTAAAAGGGGACAACATATCATCAATTTCCAATGTCAGTTTTTAAGTTTTTTTTTTTTTTTGTGTTAACACTAAACTTATACATCAGCATTTATATGTTTCAGAAGCCTCATTTTGCACAATTTGTGTGCTGTCACAACAAATAGTCATATTGATTGTAAAGTCTGCGAACTAAAATTCCACTCAAAACTGCAACTGAAACTAAAACGTAAACATAAGTACAAAAAAAAATTAAAAATGGAATTGTTAATTCAAATGTTAACATCTGTAAACAGATGTTTATATTGGACAGTTTACTTGTGGTTTCAGGAAAAACACACACACCAGAGACATAAACTAATATAATAATTGAAATTCAACTTGAAATTCAACTGCCCACTCCAACTGAAGAGGTGAACACGATGGCTGTTGCAGAGGAGGGGGTGCAAATATTGATTTGTCTGCCAAAAAGGGTCACTGGTCCTTTTCTTTGCTTGACTAATGTCCACACAGCAACTGGAATTTTCACATTCCGGTTTGATAGATGAGAAGCTGAAAATTAAGCACATCCTCCCAGCTAAATGATACAACATATTGATTAGCCCAGAGGAAGGTTGTTCTTTAATGTATTTGTCCACGGTTGACCTCGCTGTTAGTGTAACTGTGACTTGCCAAAGGCAAGCACATCACACAGAGGTAATTTCCAGGAGTTTAGACTTTTGAGGGGCTAAATCACAGGACATTAACCTCTTACCCTTCTTATAGGAAGATTATAATGGTATGTGCTCTTGGTGCTTAAGTTTGAAATTATATTGTTGAAATGATGGACTAAAAATAACTCGGAACATATTAAAAGTCATATAGGACACAGGACATATAACTGAGACATCATAAGGACATTTCTTCCTTTACTTCTCCCCATGGCAACTATGCTACAATCATGTGCTTTTACTTTTCATCTGCCGTCAGCACCGTCCAACCACACTTGTGACTTGACAAGCTCATGCAGGCACCACAACTCCTTGTCTCTCTGATGCATGAGTTTTTGACAGTCACAACAAATGCAGGGGTCCCACAGGGCACCTGTCCTGCACCCTTTCTCTTCACCTATGCACCTCTGATGACAGCAAATTATGAAATGTGTCCAGTCATTAAATTTGCAGATGACACGGTGATGCTGGGGCTGATCACAAGGAGAGGACTGGACATTATAAAAATGAGACCTGTAGATTTGTACAGTGTTGTAAAGACAACTGTATGGAACTTCATATCAACAAAACAAAACAAAAGAGATGGTTATTGACTATAGAAAATGCAAGGAAAAACATATATATGTTGAAACTTTCTATGAAATCAAACAAGTAACAAATAATGGCTTTTGTGCCGAATAATCTACCCTTTCGAAAATGTTTCTTCAAGTTTGGCTTTACATATTACATGCAGTTTCTTCACAATCTGAGCTTATGTGTGAAGGATATCACTTCTTGGGTTATCTTTGGTACTGAGCCCTTCAATTTAAGGTAGAGTTAACCCGGACTCAACACAACATCCCACCTAGTGGATGGAGATTGAGCAAAAGAATAAACAATAACAGTCACTGTGCACAAACATGTGAATAATATATATAATATATTTTGATTTGCAGAATACACAGTTGTTAGAGTTGGTTTCCTAAATCTATATAGTCTTAATTAGCAGGAATTTCAGTCATTTTACAGTTATTTGTGGTATATAATCCAACAATTAAAATTACAATGCAAAACAAATACAAATACAAATAAAAATAGCGGTACCTCCGCGCACCCCTAACACCTTTTTTTTTTTTTTTTTTTTTTTTTTC
>OMLB01022962.1:70476-84199 GCA_900302555.1 Myripristis jacobus
CCCCCCCCCGCCCCCTTTTTTTTTTTTTTTTTTTTTTTTTTTGGACCGATCACAGGCAGCACTTAATGACAAAAATGAATCCAAGACTCTACAGTATGATAAGTTCTTTTAATGTTCAAGAGGAAATTATGGGCATATTTTATAATGCTGTGATCTGTGGGGTGTGAAGCTACCGTACATTTCTGCATGGGGAGGTAATACCACACAGCTGGAAAAGGCATGAATTTAAAACGGCAATTCGAAGGGTGGAGCGGATGGTGGGTGAGAGCCAGAGGTCGGCAGACACCATCGACACGGAACATGTAAGAGGGCTCTTTCAAAGCATCTGGGAAGACGAGAGCCATGATATGATATGACACGATATCTAACCAGCACATACAGTGCAGTGGAAGGTTGAGACCGCCCACCTCTCGCACACGCCGCCATCTGCGCCCCTTCATACCCCAAAGGGATTCGACAGTGTACAAGAAATTTCCAAAGGAGAGTGTGCCTCGAAGCAAGGAACATTTCAGCCACAGCAGGCTTATTGCTGATTGAGTTTGCTCGTTTCTTTTAGCTAATTTCTGTATATCTCTGTTATATGAATGTGAATAAATCCCTGTATATTGTATTAAATTGATCCCATGTATGTATTAATGTATTTGGAATATTTTTTCCACTCAAAGTCTTGTGAAAAATGAATAAAGTCCGAATCTGAATCTCAGTCTCAGTTAAATACAAGTCAGTGTAGATTATGTCTTGATGCTTGGTGCCATACTGTGATGGCAAGACAGTCAATGTATTCCAGGCCTAAAAAATAAATAAATTAATTAATTAATAAAATAGAATAAAATAACCTATTTGGGGAACAAAGATATTTTCATTTAAAATTGTGGTGAAACTTTATTTTGATGGGATGGTATGCTCTTTTGCAGAACCTCTCACTTGCTCTGATGGCTGTGATTTCATTGCCTGGTAAACGCTAGGCTTGTGAACCAGACTATTAACAAAAATTCAAAATATATCCTGCTGTGCTCTGTCAGACGATGATATCGCAGCTACCCGCTTGTATTGCTCTCAGTATCCATGCAAGCTGTTGATATGGAATTCACCTAAAAGACAAATAAGGCAACTCAAACACATTTCGATAAACTTTTCTTTTTTTTTTTAGCTATTGAAGATACTGACAATGCCAATTACTACAGTTCCCAGCTTAACAATAAATCTTGACAGCACCGTTAAGAGCACCTGTGCAATTGCTGTATTTTGTATCAGCCATGGGAGCATACCTTCAGGGTATGAATGAACTGAATGAAAAAGATGAAAAGTTGAATTTAAGAAACATACACACAATTTCCATTTGTTTCCTGTACTGGTAGTCTGAATTTTTCACTCTAAGTGCAATGTGTGGTAATTAAACATGACATTTATTGACTGAGCCTGTCATAACATGTGCACCACTTACGTGAAATGTTGCAGATTTGTCAGATGTGTATCGGCCCACTCCTCTGGTGTTCAAGGGTAAAATGGGGTTAAACATTATGACATAACAAAGTTATGAGATGAAAAGGTCAATCTGTCAGCCCGATCTCATGAGATCAAGGGAACTGGTGACACGAGTGTTAATTTGGCATTAATCTACATGTTAATTGAACAAGCTGGTGGATGGAACAGTGACTTGACTTCACTGTATACCGATGTTTACCAGTTGCTTGATGGTTATATGCTGTAATACTTAATTAATGGTAATAGTACTAATATCCCATTTGTATTTCTTTGCTGCTTATTTTGTGGCCCCTGAATTAATGTATACATCCTCACAGGTGGTTGTGTGTTGTGTGTGTGCATGTGCGTGTATGTTTATTGCAATTAGGGATGAAACACTGTTAAAAATACACACTGCAGATAATGTCAGTCTCATCCTCTGACCAGTTTCACCCCACGTCACCTGCGCTTTTTTTCTGGAGACACTTTCTTTCATTCTGTTCCGTCTAGATAGCTGGAACTCATTAAATTGCTGGATGAAACACAAGCAGGGGAGGTCATGGGTTGTCTAAGGGAAGGATTATCAGACACAGACCACCCTCATATGACTTATCACAGCCAGGGTAGCTTTCTACAAAAGGGAAAACAAACATTCACGGAGAGCTTCTGTGGTGCAATCAGCCATAGTTCCATAATGTCCGAATGTCACATGGTCCTGAGCACAGAGGCTGTGACGGAAGGGCTGTGATAAGCTCCTGTGCAAAATTACATTCAATTAGATATGCTGCTGGCATGGTTTCTATCAAAACTCACTGAATAACAAACACAGTCTTTGTGTGGTCTTATATGATACTATATCACAGTATGGACATAGCCCCTCAGGAATCCTGTAAGTGAGAATCTCATTTGAAATACAAAATGGATACTAATGACACAATTAATTACTCCCTGTTCCAACAAATGTGCTACCAAAGTGCTGTTTGTGCCTGGGGATTATCTATTGTTTTAATTAAGAACAAAGACAGCAATGCAGTTCCCTGTGGACAACAACTAGCCAAGACATTGTAATGAGTCCACTGAGAGCCACCCCAGCACTCCAGTGCTTTGATATCCTGCTTCTACCCTCGGGTGGCAGCAGCCAAGAGGTTAGACAAACAGCCTTGTAAACATGAAGTTACCAGTTAGCATCCCAACATCAACTGGGAAAAAGTGGGTGGGGAAATTGGAAGCCTCTGCCCTTTAACAACTTCTGTCGGGATGCCCATGGGCAAGGCACTTGACCTCACCTGCTCACAGCTCCTGAAGCTCAGGAACTGTATGAACTTGTGCATTGCTGGAGAAGAGCATATGTGGTCATTAAAATTTCCCTGGAAAAATAGTCCTAATGTTATGGTCAGACGCTCTAGCAAAAAAAAAAAAAAAAAAAGCACACTCACACTCACCTCTGATTTCTCTTATTTTTCTCCTCTCCATTTACTGTCTCTTTCCTGTACGATGATCAGTGTGCTCCTCTTGAGTTCAGCACCATAATGCCCCAATTACTGAGGAAATGTATTGATACAGCTCATAAACTTTCATGCACAACACACATGCATTTGCACGCACACACAAACACACACACACACAACACACACACACACACACCGTTCCACCTTTCTAGCCTGCCGGTAGCTCTCAGCTGAGACAAGAGTTGCCTGTGCTTACCTCCTTCCTCAGCTTAACAGCCTCTGTGACCTCAGGTGTCCACCAACAGGTTTTTGGGCTGCCGTGACAAGCACCAGCCACCATCGACTGACCTTGATGCATAAGTACGTGGGTGGACCGAAGTTTACATTGACGTTCAGCAAAACCTGGTTACATGTTTGGTTCTACCGGGCTTGTTTAGCTGTCTGATCTTACTTACCACCTGCCGGTCACCTGACTCCTCCCTGTCTTCTGCATGATGATGGTATCTGCCAGTGAACTGTCTACCATTAGTTTCAAGCTCCAGGTCATTTAAGGCCTCATCACTGACCTCTTTTCGTGTAAACCCAGCCATATTCCTGACTAGCTGCCTGCGGAAGTCCCTCAAGTACTGAATAATTAAGGCCAACGTCCAACCCACCCCTTATGTTTAATCTATTAGAAAGTGCTGTAGCCTCCCAACCTATCGTATTTGTCTATTTTGATCAGGTCCAGTAAGGTTGCTAGACACATCGCCCATGGAAACTCATTCCACTGAATTGCTTGCAATCTGTTGTTGCTGGACCTGAACACGATGTCTGATAGTTAGATCACAACATAGTTATACATTGTGCAAAGAAACATGATCAGAATCAGAAATCAAGTGTGTTTATGCATACAAGGGATTTGACTTTTTTTTTTTTTTTTGGCAGTAAGAGGACTCATTGCACTAAGAAATTCATCAACGTAGGTTTCTTTCCACCATACAATTTTTACCCAGCCTTTGTTATTGCCTGGTTTGAGCTTTCTTAATCTCTGTATCAATTTTGCAAATTCCTGTATCCTCATCTACCCTTCACTTCACATGCTCTCCCATCTGCTTCTCCCCTCACTAGGGTTTACACAAGACTTTTTGACAATATGGCTGTAATACTCCAAAAATCCTGCCAAGCAGAGAACTATTGGGCTTATTTTAATTTACATTTGGGTAATACAATAGTTACTTTTGTTGAAGCATGTTTTGTTTAGTAGTAGTAACTTGATATCTGCTGGTGCTTATGAGTGTCTCCGCAGCTATCACCTTCATTCAAAGCTTCTCTTATGGCACTTTTCCACTAGCACCTACTTGGCTCTCGGCTCGACTCTACTCGGCTCGACTCAGTTTCTGTTGTTTTCCATTACAATTGAGTACCACCTCATCATGGGTGGAGTCGTCATAGCAAGGCGGCCTTGCCACCAAGCACAGAAAAGTCTCCACCTCTTCATTTGACCACGGTACCGGTTTGCTTATGCAACTTCAGTGATGATCAATGCGTATGGTCGTTGTTGCCTTTTTTTTTTTTTTTTTAAATGCCGGATTTGGTTTTCATGAAGGAGTCGCTCTGATGTGTCGTCAATCCCTGTCCAATCAGTGGCCTGCACTCTGTTTACGTCACATTTTTGGCTTGACTCAGCACGCTTGGAACCCCTGCTGAGTAGGTACTAAAATAGTAACTGGTACCAGGTACTACCACCTTGTGGAAAACCTTACAAGCCGAGTAGAGTCGAGCCGAGTAGGTGCTAGTGGAAAAGCGCCATTTAACTGCACATTCTGCAGATAAGCATATCTGCATTTCCAGTCCAAATTAAAAAAGCACTAAAATCACCATCCCCAAGCCCAAACAAAAAACAAGCAGACAAACAGGCACAGTATTTCCACCTGCTGTTATGTGCATATGCACCATCAGTCAGAGTTTTCCTCTCCCCTGTATGCAATGATCTCATTCACCAGGTAAAAATCCAATGACGCAGCAGCCAGCTTGGCACTCTTGAGTGTCCTCACTCATCCATTGCTTCTCACCCAAGACAACTCCTGAGGGAGCCCACTCTCCATCAAGAAGCTTGATTTCAGAGCCAACAGTGAGTATAAAGAGGAACTATATTTATTTTTTACCTCCTAACCTCACACAGCAGACCTGTTCACCCATAGAGATTGTGTCCCATGTTTTTCAGAGCCAGTTTCTGTTAAATAGGTCTACAGCTACTCTGCCTCTGCCCTTTGTGCAAAAGGCATAGCACCTTATCCCTACCCTTTGCCTTGAATGTAGCAAACCCACAAGCTAATGGCCATCTCTTGCTTACCCACCTGGCAAGTTGGCCTTGTTGCTACGGCTTATAACAACACTGATCCAGGGGTCACTGAGGTACACATACTCTGCGAGGCTGCAGTTCAAGGCAGGGTGAAACGAAATAATCTTCAGCCAAAATGTAATGTCATTTTAAGTCTGAGATGCTTACTTGCCAACTCTGTCACACAGGCTGCCTCTGCATCTTGTCTCGCAATACCTTGAGATACAGCTAAACTTAACACAGATAAATATGTAAATGAAGAAATCAGCTAGTGATGAAATTACAGTTTTTCTGTTTTCTTTGTATCCTATCACCAGTTGATATTATTGATTGTGGACCGTTATACTGCTGTGCATAAAAGTGAATGTTGTTAGTCAAATACAATGGTTCCAGAGAGTCACCCACAGACTGTTTCATGGCCTCCTCTCCACTCTAAAAGGGAGACTTTTAACAAAAACAACCAATACCTTGGGCAGAAGACCAAAGCACTGCTGGATACATGCTGTCTGAACAGCAAACCAGACTTAGGATATTAAAGGAAGCTTAGAAAATTGGGCAAATTGAGAATGAAGGCCACACATGGCAGGTGGAAGTGCTCCTGAGCTTCGTCAAACAGTGGAACAGGAATAATCACATCTTTGTCAAGGCTTAAAGCATACTAGAACAGTCAAAGTTTTGCCATTATATATATGCACCATTATGACTCACATTCATCTTTACTCTTTCATTTTCATTTATTAATAGTTTCAGTGTTTGCAACAGCCTAACCCTCTGTGCCAAAGTGCAAAGGGTTCAAAGGAAATTGTATTATATCTGTATCTCATAAGTATATTCAACTAAAGGAATGGCTTTGAGATTATATGCTTGCTACAATAATTTGAAGGATAATTAGTGTTGTTTTCAACCTGGGCTTATTTCTTGTTTTTGCCAACACCATAACACTGCAGTTACACATCTTTAAATATCTGTGACTGAGTGTTTTTCACACATCATGTCAGTTAATAGCCCATTTGACAGTTTCTGTCATTACTCACGTATTTCCATAGTTGCCAGTCTTCTGCCACGCTCACATCATATTGGGAGACACAGAAGGACAGGATTTCTGAGCATCAGATTGAAAGCATTCACATGTTTAAAGAGCGACTAAACACAATAGTGCACAGTTTGAGAAATACAGAAATGTGGGGCGGGGAGGGGGCTGTGTGTCTCTAATTGTCCTCTTGAGGTGCTGTCATTTTGAGGTTTGGGATTCTGTGCAGATTTGTTTTTCTGCGCAAATGAAAATTAAAGGGAATTTGGATACCACTTGCCAATGATGTTGTTCTTAAAAATGAAAAGTAATTCCAGTGCTACTACAATATAAACAAAGGAAGATGATGGAAGAGCAAAAAAGGGAGTGATGTATTGCATGCCTTATGGAAGGATACGCTAATGCTGAATCGCAGGTGTTGTTTATCCTCACATCACAAAATTCTGGCGTTAGAATGGGATGAATTATAATTCTTTTTATTCATTTATTATTATTATTTGGTCATCTTACCATCTTCAGATAATGTGATTTCCAGGCATCACTCATGTGAAAATGCAACCCGGACGTGGTTCTGCATATGAAAGCCTTGCATTAATATGGATGTCATGTTAATCTAGCCAAGCATGCAATGCTGCTCTAGAGCAAGGATATATTTGGATGACACACGTCAAGAGAAGTGGTGAAGTTCCCCTCATTATATATTGTGTGCCTGATGAAGAGTATAATTGGTGTAACCAAGGGAGCAATAGCCGACTTCTGTCACTAAGTGATCATCCACTCATATGAAATGTAACGGCTCGATGGTACCTGCTGCCATCCTTTCATTTCTAATTCTGAATATTAATATTGCTTGAGGCCAGCTCTGGGGAGCTTCACAACAGAGAGTGTAATAGACTTCTCCCTCAAATAAAGGTATGGCTGTGGAATATTGATCATATCATCTCATCACAAGTGGAATAACAATCAAACATTTTTATTCTTTTTTTTTTCCTCTCTCCACACCTGATTGAATGCACATTTCCAAATAATAGCCTAACTATGCCTTTTGATATAACCATTTTAAAATAGCGAAATTGAAACTATCACTAATCTCCCTGTGTTGTAAAAGATAGATATTCCCTTTGTACTGTGGCTAAATTTAAGGCAAATATGCTTTTTTTTTTTTTTTTTAATCTTTTATGTTTTAGATGAATTTCCAAAGTGGAGGACAGCAATCTTTACCAAGTTCATAAACAAAAAAGTCATATTTTTTTAGACAAAATAGGGAGAGCTATTTGTGTTGGGATTTTATGATGGAAGACACACAAATTGGTAATTAAATATAATATGTATCTAATGTTTTGAGAAAATTCAGTTATCATTCATCAACTGCATCATCGGTAATTACCATGATTATTTAATAACTCTGAGTATTTCTAAAGTAACTACTATGCAAAATCGAACCCAGATATGTGGCTACACAAATGCAATTAAATTCACATTCAGGTAAGTGACCTTACTGCTGTTTTAAATACTTTCATTTTCAACAACAACAAAAATAATAATAATAATGATGATGCATTTTACTGTTCCATGTTTCTTTTATTTTTCATGCACTGAAATATCTTAGTGAATTAGAGGTACTGTAATGAATTATTTAAGAATAAAACCTCTGATATATCACAGAAAGAGTTCTTCACAGCTTCTTTCCACAGACTTGCAGCCCTTGCCCAGCTGTGAACGGGGATCACATTAGGAATGAGCACTTTGTGTTTCTGTGATGCCAATGCCAATCTTTGTGTAGGAGCAGGACTCCATTCTCCCAGGTGTCTCCACTGTACTTCTTCCTCAGATATGTCTGGACCAGGCTACAAGAAATCACATAGACCAACACTTGATGAAATGTTTTGAATACTCGGAGTTGTACATCTTCAAATGCTGGGTTGGATACCACAAAGTCAGAGTCAAAAACAAACTGGCGATGCTCTCCTCTGTAACTTTGCCCCATAGCTGTGGAATAGCTGCCATATGAATGGCGAGCTCCATGAATATTTTTTTTAAGAGCCAATTAAAAGCCTGTTTTTTTTTACTTTAGCTTTTAACTGTGAGTCAGTTTCTTTCAACTAAATGTGCCTCATGCTGCTAATTCTCCTTGTTACACCTCTGCATGTAGCTGCAGTGTTGCACTGTATGTACGTGAGGGGCTATACAAATAAAGATCTTCTTCAATAATTTGTGGTAGTAGCAGCAGTAGTAGTAGTAGTATCAGTGGTTGTAGTAGTAGTAGTAGAAGTAGTACTAGAAATAGTAGTGTATATGAGTGGATGATATTCCACTCAGTACCTCAAAATAAGTGTCAATGAAAAAAATGTTCATTAACATAAAACTAAAATAAAAGCCATGTATGAGCAGTCAGGATTAATCATAGATCATTTTTAAGAGTGTCTGCATTTCAGATGATTTTGGGAAACACTTTTTTAGATTAAGACGACTTGTAAGATGGCAATGGTCATTGAAACCTTAAAGGATAGGTTCAGGTTTTTTTTGTTTTTTTTTAAGTCTGTTCCTTTTATTCCAGTCACGGGCAATGTCAAGCAATGGAGGGTACATTTTTGCTTTGATCCATCCAGTGCACCGCACCGGAGGCGCAACACGAGCTCCACGGCTACAGCTCAATTCAACTCTACCCGGTCAAAACTTGTCAATCATCTCTCAATGCAGAAACCGACTATACTTTGCAGGCGAAGATAATATGGTGCTACAGAAGGTTCACTTTACAAAACTCAGCAGTAGTTTGTAGTCACTGTTGCTAAAGTCCTTCTTTGTTGGGATTTCTCAAAGGAAATCCGTGGAACTGCCATGGTGACCATGAGCAATACTTGGCCCCACATCAAGGAAAGGCACAAACACAAAACATTTTTTTGGTCTTATCAATTCATTCTCTGTCTTCTATGTCCATTTGCTATTGCAATGCTACAGTAACTTCCACAACAGCAAGCCAGAAGGCCTAACTGGGGCTTACCTGGAGGTATGCCTCTGCCGTGCCAATTATCCTAACAAAGAGTGAATTTAGCAACAGCGACTATAAACTACTGCTCGCCTATCACCTATGAGAAAACTTGGGGAAATGTGACAGATTGTACACAGCTGCAGCAATAAACGACACCAGGGCTGCTATAGCTTGAAAACACAGGCCATAACCGACTATAATATGTGGCATAAACCCTACAAATTTTAAGTTAGGTTTAGCATACAAATACCCTTTCAGTGTGTAATAACTTGGATGAAAGATGACTCACAAGCAGATAACAAGGCACTGACTCAGGCATGGGAATTACTGTGAATGGGCAAAGCACATTACAAAAATCACTAGAATACATTTTGGGCGAAGGAAACTCCAGATCTACAGAGAGTAACATCTTTAAAGGATAATAAAATACATCACATCATAAAGACATACTTGGTCAGGGGAATGCGAGGACAGGACACTGATTAGTACTTCTTGAAGTCAGTCAAGTCATTTGGGTGAAGTCCAATACCTACTAGCAAGCCGGAGTCTGCAAAATATCAGTACACTTATCATTGAAATGCAGTGTCTGGGGGGCAGATGGGAAAAGATTACCAGAAAGAAACCTGGACTGAAGAGAGCTAAGCTGACCAAAAAGGGAATGGGAATCTATTACCAGTGATCTGAAGACACTGAAACTGGGTCATGCTAATATAAACTGCTGGAAATAAACTAGACCAGACAGTCTTAATAAGATGGAGGATACAGTTCTATAACTACACAGTATAATGACTATAGTTTGTTGAAAAGGGGAGAAAGCAGTCACAGAGACAAAAAAAACAAGCTAAGATAACTTGGAAGGCTGAATGGGAATAAGCCAGGTGACATGTTGAATTCCCAGTGTGTTTGCAAGACACACGGATGATTCGTCATTAATTCAATTACCCAAATACCAAATCTTGTATTAGAAAGGCACTTGGCATTTGCACCTGCATCGAAAAGGCGTTTGGCTCATATCCATGAACCATTTGTGAGTATCTTTTCAGTCTCTTTGAAAAATGTGGCTGAAGTCTATTTCTAAGACACATAAATATGCTTCACAGTACTTTACAACAGCATGGCAGTGTCTGGAAATTGGTATCGTGGTGAGTTCACAATCTCCCACATTGCATTCTCTCTAGCAGTGGAGGTAATCATTACAGTATGCATCAGAATGGTTTGATGTCACAGAAATTTTGCAAGATAGAAATCACGCTCATGCCCTTATGGCACATACATACAATATGACTACAAATGCAACAAGCATCCTTTGTGATAGACTGCTTGTTAAATTGAATGATAAAAAAGGGGTTGTATGAACGAAAAGCTATGTGAATCATGAGGTATCTCAGTTGTTCAAAGCAATCTGCCACACAGCATATTCTACTTTAATGAGGACTGTCAAAACCTAGAGGATGGCATAACAAGGAGCAGGATGCAGAGCAGGATGTGCCAGTAGGCGTTCACAGTGTAGTAATGCCAGTGTTACAAGGCAAGTTGAAGCTGTTTCAGTTTAGGCTCATGCCACAGCTGATGCACCACTGATGCTACATGAGATACCCATAATGAAGGTAGAGAATTTACAGCCAGTGATTACTTTATATGTTGGGAAATTGCTTAAGGCTCCGCACTGTCCTGGCAGTATATACACAGTATGGAAAACAGATCCTGCAAATTAACTCACTGTCTGGGGAAAGGCAAGGACAAAGGAGACAAAGGAATAATATGTGCTTAACACTGGATCACAGGGAAGGTTAAAGACACAATGGTAAGAAACACAATTCCCGCATTATTAATAAACAAGTACAGGACAAGAGTAACAAGGTAATGGAAGTACAACGTTTAACAGCTGTTGACAAGCCTACTTAGCCTATCAAAAACTGCAGCAGTGTGTGTGATACCCAATAGTTACATACAACTCGCCCGACCCTGTGTTCAGAGGCAGAAGCACTTAATTTTACATATCTTGTCCCAAGGACAGGGCACTTAGCAGCATAACAAAGAGGTGAAATCCATAGCATTAGCAACTGAGAGTAAACAAACTGGAATGATGCACCCTTTAGGAAAAAGGCCATTATGCATTAAATTGAATTTGATGGTGAACAGCTAGTACAAATAATTGCAGAGGCACAAACGAGGACAGCTAGGGGAGAGACCAGTAATTTACAGCCAAAGATGAACTCCACCAACCTAAGATCTGTGCAGCATTGGGGTCCAACACTCAGGGGTCTGTTTTGTAGAGCTCATGGTGAAAAGATGTAAAATATGAAGCATATAGGAGAAAGATGCTTTGATACAATGAACCAGCAGATGAGAATCTTGAGGGCCAAAGTGGAGTGGGAATCCACTCAAACAACTGTTTCTGTCAGACAGTCCTAAGATGGGAGGCAGATTTCTATGTTAGCCTCTCACCCAGGTTTAGTTGTATGAGATGAGTTTTAGAAAGGCTGGGAAATAGAGTAGGCTCTATGGAAAATGGGTGAATTTTTAATTACATCCACGACCAATTTAATCAAGATGCTTGGGATATATAATCAGATAGAGCAAAGAGAGGATGCAATTTCAGGCAGTTTTGTTAGTATAATACAATTGCTGAAATAGAGAGGGAGGTATTTTAAGCCTTTTAAATGTCTCCTAAACATATGATTGTAGTTGCATTGTGCTATCTGAATTAGTGAGTGGGCTACATGGATCCAGAGAAGGCACACACGTCAAGGTGCACTGTCGGTTTTGTGCAGTTAAATGAAGATGTGGTGGATGTGAAAAGTGAAAAGAGGGGATGTTTTTTGCCATCACAAATTTATTATCAAAGTCTATAGGCTTAGGCTTAATGCAGCAAAATATATCTGATGGAAACTTTGTAATCCCCTTGATTTACCTTCTCTCACCCATCCATTTATCTTGCCCTCTAGTGTGTAATAGACCACTCAGTGTAGTTTAGTTGGGCTTTGGATACCAGCACCATTGGCCTAGATCACTTCAACCTCCAGGTT
The DNA here is from genome assembly GCA_900302555.1 of Myripristis jacobus. Lineage (NCBI taxonomy): Eukaryota > Metazoa > Chordata > Actinopteri > Holocentriformes > Holocentridae > Myripristis > Myripristis jacobus. The sequence continues at coordinate 82,760 of OMLB01022962.1, forward strand.
ATAATATAGGCACTAGTCGCAGGGCACACTCGGTTGAAATGCTCCACAAAATATGGTATTCTTAACTTTCACAGGGACTTGACAGTGGACAGCTTGTTTTCATGTTACTTTAAGTTTGACACCATTACAGCAGATTTGAATAGCTGTCTGTTCACACTTTGATTTCTTAGCACTTAGGCCTGTAATCACTGTCAGAGTTACATACTCGACACTTGACACGTAGGTAGATCCGCAGACAGATACATAAATACAAAGATACAAAGACTGAAATATACATAGACAGATAGATATGAACATAAAAATCTACCAGTCTACCAACTGGTGTAACATGTCAGCTGAGCCCAAATGCTGGCAGGCGAATGTGGAAGTTCTGTGTTTCAGACTGCTATGAATACACAAAGGAATGGCACCGCCAGTGGCAAGGCAAATGAGACACCTTCTGGTGAATTTCCCAGTCAAATAAGCCCTCCTGTGTTTCTTCAAAAGCACAGAGACAGGAGAAAAATCCATTTGGCTTTGTAGAGAGTAAGGAGGGGAACTTATTTTCAGGTCCCAGACAAGAACAGAAGTACATAATATTGAAGCTGGCAGCTGAATGGTTGCTGTTTTGTTTTTGAAGTCAGTGATCTGTGGCTGCTCTGTCATTCCAGGAGACACTAATTACCCTTGGTCTTGTGAAACGTGTCCCTTTTGTCATCTCTTCGGACACAGGGCTGGTGCAATTTAGTGGGTGTGAGACCCGATATTAGGATAATAAATTAACAGAACAGCCTTAGCTTTGAGGATAAAGAGTTGCAGAAGACGAAAAAAAAACAAACAAACAAACAACACAAAGTCACTAAGTCTAAGTCTTTTGAAAGAGAGGGAGGGTGGGGGCAAGGTGACAAAACAGATACGTGAAGACCGGTTCTTTGACATGGACCCTTAATCACGTCCTGTTGGAGATGCATGGCCTTGGTGACGAAGGAAAGGTTTACACTCACAGGTTGTCTCCTAACACTTTTAGGATGCCTCTTACACCGAATGTGGTGACAAGTACTTTGGAGATAAGATCTTACTTCGATCGCTTGATCTCGAGGTCAAGTTCAAGTTCAAGTTTATCTAAAGCCCGATATCATTCTTTACAGTCTCAAAGGGCTTTGAGACTGTATAAGGCTCCACAAGTTTACAAGTTTACTTCAAACAGGACAATACCCCCAGAATTAATCCTCATAGCGGGCAAGAAAAATGAAAAAAACAAATAATGGGAAAAAAAGATGGAAGAAATCTTGTAGGACCACAGACAGAGAGAGAAGACTCTTCAAGGCCAGTAAATGCACCTAGTAAGAAAATTACACACAATACAGTCATAATGCAAAACAGCCATACTCACCTAAGGCACACACACATACACACACACATATACGCACACGCACAATGTGCACAAACAGGCTGGCAGGG
>OMLB01022964.1:0-10050 GCA_900302555.1 Myripristis jacobus
TTTTCTGGTAACATATAGAACCCTGTTTATTAAGAATGTAGGTCATCAAATTATTTTGGTACGTCCTGAAAGGTCCACTGATGAGTTTTTGTTTAATTCTTTTCTCGGGTTGAATATAACATTTAATGAAAAAGCTCACATTTCACATTTGTACTCCTTTAGGCTACGGTGATGTCATACCTTGCCATATCAACTTAAGGCCCACAGTGAGGCTGAATGTGTAGAGCGAGGCATAAACACTGCCAGAGTGGCGGGACTCAGTTTCCTCTGGGACCACCCGTACTAAAAACGTACGCGCTCACAGTCCTGTAAGGAACTTGGAATGAAGGTGTTGACCAAACGGTGGACGCCGATTCTACTGGACTCATCTCTCTCCCCCAATCCATCCACGCTGGCAGGCGTGGCCGGTCAGTCCGTAATCGTTTGCCGCGATCGGTTGCCTTTCTTCCTTCCCTCCCTCAATCATTTCCTGCTCTTGGGCCCCCCTCCACACCATTCCTCCCTAATTCCTACTTGTTGCCATGGGAGACCAGCTGTTTGTCTGAGCATGTGTGTGTGTATCAGAGAGAGAGAGAGAGAGGGAGAGAGAGAGAGAGAGATGGGTTCATCAAGGGAGCCAAAGTGCAGATAAACATTTCAATACACCCATGGCACGTTTCCCTCACAGCTGTCATCCATGTGTATTGTGTGTTGCAGATATGTATGTGTATTACATTTATGGGTGTGTGCATACTGTTTGACTGTGTGTGTGTGTGTGTGTGTGTGTGTGTGTGTATGGGTCTGCTCCTGACTAAGCTCTCAGCCTCGGCAACTCTGCATGACACAGAGCACGGGGTGGCCGCTTGCCAACTGCTGCTTAGCTACCGAGACACACAGTCCTACAACAATAGATCCAGGGCTCGGTGTGTGACTGGCGAGGCTAGCCGGGGTCGCGGCTTGTGACGGACGTGTTGCTGACAGCAGGAGTAGCAGCCTCACACTTACCAGAGCACTCATAAAACTTTACTGCCAGGCGGCACGGATGACACCTGCCACTTCCACTGGTTGCCAACAGAACACAACAAATGTACACACAGTAGGACAAACACACACACACACACATCTTCATATGAACACGGAAGTGCCCAGCTCAGCGTTAAACAGCTGCAGTTCTCCTTTTTGAGTGCACTGCCACCCGAGCGAGGGTGCAACGAGTCAAACTGTCCTAGTTTATCACTTTCCAAAGAGCAGCACAAAGCTACGTCCTAGGAAACAGAGCCTGCGTCAACCCACTGTGTCATTTCCCTCGGTTTAAACAGCAGCCCTTTGCCCAGCCTGGGTCCTGGACAATGGGGTTACACTTGATTAGAAGGTGGGGACTTGATCAAAAACAAAAAAAAAAACAAACAAAAAACTGGTGTCAGGTGAGTGAGGGGTGACACACTTTCCAGATCACAAGGCCTGGCTCTGTGGAAAAACCACGATTTGACCTGAGGCAGTTTTTTTCCCCGCCTGGTGGGTCACGACCTAAAAGTGGGTCATGAGATACCCTGACAGGGTCATGGAGAAAAAGAAACTTAGACAGGGGAATATTGTGTTACCCAATATGTTAAATCTACTTCATGGCCAAGGTAAAATTTACATTCTGCTACATAAGCAGTTAACCAACCACTGATCTAAGCCTCTAAGTTAATTGTACCAGTGAAACAATGAAGCACACCTGATACTCACAATAATACACTGCATGATTTAGTTGGGTCTACATGGAAAATTTTCTTTTTTCTCTCTTTTCCATGTGTCAACCTTCAATCAAGTACTCCAAGTTGGAGTAAAAACCTCATATAAATGTGGCCAGGAGAGAGGCGCATCACTGAGAAAGCGAAATCATGTAAAAAGTTTGAGTGCAAAATGGTGTTATGTAGCTTGACCTTAGCTTGACCTTGTATTTAGACTGGACAGCAAACTGAAAACAAACCCAAGCAATGTTACGTCTGTTCGTGAAGCGCTTTTGGCAAACAGGACTGTCACAAACTGACAGGAAACGGTGAAGACATAAACAATTTAAGATATCAAGAGATCAAAAGAAATGTACAATCACAAATATCTGCAAACGGGGTCGGACCTTGAGAGGACAGAAAACCCACATCAGACACCAGCAGAGAGCAGGAGAAGAGAAGCTGATCATAGGCTGACAAGAAAACCACGGTCTCCGTGTGAGCGATGACTTTTTTCCTGCGGCCGGCTACCTGACCTGCACGAGAATCTACCGGACAGTGGTAGTGATCCCCCCCCGGTTAAGTGGGTCATCGGATCAATAAATAATAACAGTCACCTGATATAGCGTGAGTGAGTTTTGAACAAGAGGGGGTGACAAGTCTCAGCTTCGTCTAGCACAAACAACATTCTCCTAAGGGTTGTGCAATTAATTTTATATACTGGCACTGTATAATTATCGTTTTTCATTAGTTATTTGAAATATCTGTGATTCTGAAATACTATGTCTTATCTGGTGTTGCTTTTGCTGAAAACAGTCCAATCAGAGTGTAAGCTGAACATGGATGGCTTTAGTTTTGTGTATGTCTCTGTGCATGTGAGCATCAGCAAACAAAGGGGAGGAGGAAATAGAAGCTTGTCTCATTACTTGTAGCTGCTGTGATCTTTGTCGAAGGCCTCCATCGAGAAGGTCATCAGATACCTAATCAGCACCGGTTGACTGGCTCTCTCCGCATCCTCAAACACTCTGAGGGTTTCAGGCGTTTCACACCCTTCGTGTTCGCTATGAGTGGGCCGATAGTGAGAAGCTTCGAGCCCCCCCATCTGTTCCATACTGAGCAGCATTATCACGTGCTCTTCAGAGGTTCACAGCAACCCCTTTGCTAAAATCAGAAAGCCTCTCGCCATCTTTTCTTAATTCACTTCCATCCTCCTCGACCCTCGACTGTTTCATCTCTGAATCTCTTGTGACAAACAGCTTGTTCCCTTTTTATCACAAATACATGTGCGATTCGGGGGGAGGGGCTCACACATCTTTGCTTAACAGTTGGTTTTACACGTACACACTGGCACACATGCCAACTGTATATATACTGTGCTGTTTTATTTAACGTCAAAGTTAATTTCTTGTCTCAATGCCTGAGGCTCACTTGAAAGGGCGGCACTCATTTCCAAGAGACGATTCCATTAAGATCAAATAAAAAAGAGGGACGACTGTTGTCTAATAACAGTGGGTTATGGTTGCCATCACGGATATAATGTCATTTCTGACAAGCTAAACAGAATTGAGAAAAGCAAGACAAATACAAAGTTGTATTTTTTTGTGGTGCTTTCCAGCTATATGTACATAAGAAAACCTTCCCACTAAACTGACAGCATAGATGAAGGTTTATTCAGTGTGCTGCTACACTTTCAGCCGTAAATAACTAACAGATCTGGCATATCCTCACAAAAAGGTGTGGTCTTACTTGGCATTGGTTTTACCTGAGCAAACAGCCCTGAGATACACTGGAGTTTGCCATCCAAGAACAGCAAATGAACAACAGGTGAAATAAAGTTAATGGAAAGACCATCATTCGGTTGGACGGCCTAGGTCCAAACCGGCCGAAGTGTCCTTGAGCAAGACTCTTGACTCCATAACCATGAGTGCTATTCTGAAGCAAACCCTCCACGGGGCCGTGAGCCAAGAGAATTTATCCTTCAGGGATCAACAGAGGATCACCACCAAATGCCCCACCAGAACATTTATTATTACAAGCCCACAGTGTTATGAGCCACTTCATCAAATGTCTATTCAGTTCCTCAAGCTGGGACAAGCAACAGTTCAGTTGCTGCGGCAGACCGGCCGAGTGGATACACATGTCATGAGATCCATCCCCATAACTACGATGTGTTGCGTAAGAGTCATGGGCAAAGAGAAGACACATGTGCATTTCTGAGGAGTTGATTTCCTGTTGATTTCTTGATACAACTCTGTGTCTAGACCGCATTACATCAGCCTCTTTTCTGAGGACCTCAAAGCATCAAGCAGCGGAGAAGTACCCACATTCTTTGTGAAGAGTGCAGCTTTAGACGCGTATTGCACGGGTATTGTGGGAAAAAAAACAGAGCTGAAGCGTAAATAAACGCTTCAGGTACGGTTACACCCGTGACACACAGCTGAGACGCAAGCCTGCACGGAGCTGGTGCAGACGGCTGCACAGATTAAAATGAGAACAAATCTGTTGTATGTGACGTGCGAGTAAAAAATGTGTCTGATACCCTTGCAATCTAGACCCAGCGTAAGCCTAAATCAATAAAAACACACTAATAGTAAGAAAAAATTGGTGTGCTATTACAGCAGAACCTGATGGACCCTTTACTATTTGTTTTTTATATTTTTATTGCCACAAAGAGAGTGGGTGTTAATTTCCAGTAGAACATACAAACCACTCGAAGAAAAAAAGTCCTTGGTGCTCATTTTGTAGACAAGACCGCGCATGGGATTCCTGCCTCTGCGTTTTCTTTTTGGTAGTGCCAGTGACATTTGCTGCTCCTGCCAACCCTTCCTTCCTATGACATTCAAGCACGGGTTTCTGTGTTTCTAGGCGCTCACCCAGGTTTAATAGCATGAAGCATACTTACATCAGTTCCTGTGTTTCGGTAAACTGGCACACGCAAGAACTCAACCCGAGGGATTACTCCGTATAAATAATGCTCAAACAAACTGTGAAGGGAGTGCCTGTGTTTAAGGTAAGCTGCAACAGTCCACACCACCTTTGACAGAGGGCCTCCAGTCATGACTTCAGCACTGAGAGACTGTGCAGTATTTTGCTCTTGCTGCTAGTCGCAAAGGCAACAAAGGGATTTTCAGTGTTCACCACGCAGAGGGTTTATTCACAAGGCAGCGAAAACACCCGTGTCTCATCGCTGGTACAGTGTGGAACTGTCTTGCCCTATGTGTATAGCTGCTAGTAATTAAGTCAAAATATGGCATACACCCTCAGCTCCACCCTCTCACTCATTACCACGCTCACTTCCCCGTGGATTTCATTCCCTATAATGTTAATTTATTTGACCTCCCTTGTCATGCCACTGACTTTAGTGTTGTTCTATCGTTTCCCACCAAGTCAATTCAGCTTTCTTTTAAACTCTGCTTCCAATCCAGTCGTCTTTATATGTTACAACTTAAGTTTTTTTCCTGCTTCCTTCTTTGCTTTGCTTTAAGAGTGAAATGTTTTGGGTTTTTTTTAAATTTCGCTAGCATTACCAAAATTTATTACTGTTATCATCACTTTCCTTCTACATTTTAATCACTACTAATGAACAAACTATAAATCAGTTTCATTCGAAGTCGTGAAAGAAGACCCTACAGTATTCATCTGGAGTGATTTATGGACAACCTAATGGTTGTATAACGTGCTTAATGGAACGCTCTCTGTGCTTGCAAGGTAATGCATCAAGGTTACAGTTTTTAGTAACATGTGCCACTAAAAAATGAACTGATGATCATGAGACAATTTAAAAAGGAGTTGACATTTTTCTTGATGTTTAAAGCAGGAATGAGTCATAAATTTCACTTCTGAAATTTGTTTCTTGTGTTCCAACAGATTTCTACTCAGACGGATGTGTCTCCTTTAAGCACCGAGCAAATCCTGTTGCTAGAAAGGTATTCGATTGGGGTAAGTAGGTTAAATGTGAGGTTCAAAGTAAACAACAAACTGTATGGGCGAGCACGCTCTGCAGGCCCTCCCCGTGCTGCTAAGAATCGGGCTGACCTCACCTCTTCTAACAAAAAGTGCCTTTGTCAAACTCCGACCCAGAGAGGAACTCCAAAGCACTTAGCCTGTGTCCTGTTTGGACAGGAGGTTAAGTCTTTCAGTTCCATGCAGGAGGAAAGGCACTCTGCTCACAGCGTATCCATGCGCTCATGTTTGTGTCCTTAAGAAGCATGCCTTCAAGGAAACTGGTGAGGTTATTTATTTCTGTGGCCAAAATTACGAATAGAGGAGCAGTGAAAACGCCTCATGGGATGTTTAACTACACTTCCCCTGCAATGTTTTTTGTTTGTTTGTTTGTTTTTCTTTCCAGAAGAGACTACATGTATAGAAAACTGCTGTCAGAGGTAAATAGCAGTAAACTTCATTTTTAAAGATGTCTAATCTATGAGGGTTAAGGGCATTACCTTACGTGAACCGAAGATGACATAAATAAATAAATTAAATAAAAAAGACACCATGCTCCAGTAAGTGCTTCAACTACCACAAAACAGCCTCAGTCAGAGACCACACCCTAAATTGTGGTCAAGCTACACATCTACAATTAGAGAGGCAAATTAAACATGATTCTAATTTAAAGGATAGGCTTTGGTTTTTGAAAGTCAATTCCCATTATGCTATTACTGGCGTTGCACTTTAGTAACTTCAACAACAAGCAGACAGGCCCTTAGCGGGGGGGTTTACCTGGAGAATCCCCCTTTGAGTAAATTATCCTAACAAAGAGGGAATTTAGCAACAGTAACCATAAACTACTGCTCAAGAAGAGTGACTAATTTTGACCCTGGAGACTTAAACGGAGCTGTAGTTGTGGAACTTGTGCTGCATACTGGAGGGATCAGGGTCGAAAATGTGAACTTGTTGCTCAACAATGCCCATGACTGGAATAAAGGGAATACATTTAAAAAAACTTAACCTACCCTTTAAGAGGTGTTTTTCCCCACTCTGTCTGTTAAGCAGATGGGGGAAAACAGTCTTTAATTTGAGAAAAATAACTAAAAGGGCATTCTGCTTGGAGGAATGTGCCTCAGCAAGCTAACGTCCATCAGACAGCAGCAGAGTTTGTCTCTCAGTGGACGTCTATGGGGAGGAGGTAGAGCCACGTCAATGGCCCAAATCAGAAAGCCCTACTTCCTGTGACAAACACCAGCTGCTTGGTGGAAGAGCCAAGCAGCCAGCAAGTCTTCAGCCAGGCGGCCAGCCTTGGCCTCAGGGAGACGGACCACTGGTCCCTCAGCTCAAAATGATAGCTCTGGGCCAGATTATGATTCCCCATTCAGAACAGAGGCTGCTGCAAGTATCCCAGCCAATCAGCCGGAGCCGAGTCTGCCAAGCCATTACTCTCCGCTTCTGATGAGTGGGTGGGACTAATTGCTAACTCTTTGCCTCCAGTGAGAGCTGACATGATGTTTGCCTAAGTGAGCACTTTACATAAATTGTTAGCACTTTAAAAAAAAAATGTAATGAGCATTGGGTTAAACAGATTCACATGAATGTGTTCTGCTGATTTTCAAACTGTCCCGATTGAGCCATGCTAAGCAAGGCAGCAGGTGGCCTACTGCGGAGGTGTTTTAAACTTTTTCATGCTCTGGAGCCCCAAGCTGTCTCTAATTAAGCCTCGTTTTTGTCCTCTGGACTCTGATACGAAAAGATATTTTGGTTTGTGTCTATTATGGAACCCTCTAGCTATCACACATCAAATAAATTCAAAGTGGCGAGATTAAAACATGTTAAATTAACGTTGCTCAAACATATTTGTGTGTCATACCGATGTCTAGTGAATTAACCCTTTGAAACGTGGGCAAATTCACTTGATATCTTTCAAAAATATGGGAAAAAAAAGGCAATAAGATAGCTTATTTTATTTTTATTTTATATGATTGATTATATGAAGATAATTTGCATCTGTAGTCCCAGAGCATGAGATGTTAAAAACACACACACACAATAAAATCTCGAAACTATCAAGAAATGACCCCAAAATGAGAAAGACATAAGTAAAAAGTAGTAGTTAACTCTGTGATTTTGCTGAGGACCCCTGGAACACCCTCAAGGACCCCACTTTGAAAACACCTGGCCTCGTCATTAACGTCATTAAAACACGTCCCTTAACTTTGCTGTCGCAGGTTCTGTCTCTGAAGCAGCCGACAGCAAAGAGGAACTGACTCCCCGTTGGCCCGTTCATAATAAGTCACTCCAGATAAGAGGGCCTAGAAAATAATAAGATGTAAGCTGTGACCTTTGTGGCTGAGCTAGCCTGATGCACACGGCATAGTAAAAACCCGCAACATGTAACGGCCTCGTGGATCTGGTCACCAGTCATCTGTTTAAAGGCTTGACAGTAGGAAAGAGATTGAGATAAAAGGCTTCATACAGTTCTTGGAATTCCTTTCATGGTTTTCCCAACTGCCGCCTAAATTGGAGCATTATGCAGCACATCATGCAGGAGGTTTTACAGTTGCAGGAAGAGGGAACACTGCTGGTATCCGACCATAAACCCTATCCTCATAAGTGCCACTTGTCGAAAAACAAATTCATTTTAGCAGCGCACAAGTGAAAGCATCGGTGAGCCTGGAAATTATGGCCAAGTATTTTAAAGACTTCCATTTGAGTGTGTGGGAAGCAGAGTGTGTGTGTGTGTGTCCATATGCGTTTTTATTTATGTGTGCACTGAATTTGCTAATTTCGCAGATGTATGTGTATGTGTGTGTGTGTGTGTGCGTGTTTGTGTGGGCGCAAGCTCGTTTACTGACGCCCCGGGTCCCGTCTCTAGTGTGTAGGGTTGCATGGAGGGATCAGCGAAGAGGGATTGGTTTGCACACTGTGAAGATTAGACGCCCAATGACTTGGAAATTGATCTGGGGGAGGCTGACAAACTCGACGCCGGATTCTCTCTTTCTCTCTCTCTCCTCCTTGGTCTAGCCTGTGTAATCGATGAACGCTGGATAGACTGCATAATATGAAAAGAAAAGAGGAGGGATGGGGGGAATTCTATCCTGTCATCTGGGAAATGGGAGGAAAACCATTTTCCAGTTAGGATGTGTGTGTTTGTGTGTATGCATATGTTTGCACATATATCATATGTCAATTTTTGCAAAACGCATCTATGTGAGTCAACAGGCATCCTAAAGGGTTCTCCTTAACATCGGGCTGCCAATCAAAGAGAAATGTTGTGATGATTAGATTATCAGGACTCAGATCAGAATTATTAGTGGAATCATTTTCTAAATCTGCAGACAGTTGGACATTTTTCATGATGTAGAGAGCCTTCCTCATGGCTGGACACAAACAAGTTTTGTGGCCGATTCAGGACACAGTTCCTATCTCTCAACCACTTCCCTTACAAAGTCTGAAAAAGTAAAAAAAATAACGATAATAAGTCCATGTCAGCACTGTGTCAGCGGGGGGTTGATTCAGGCCTGTCACATATCCTACTCATCAGGACAGGAAAGTTTTTGTCCACCTCCACAGCAGCCAGTAGATTTTCAGAATTGAGAGAGCCTCCAGAGGATGGTTGGTTACCTGCCAGAGTGGCTGGAAGCGAGCATGCATTTTCAGACAAAATGTGCAGATTTTGTTTGAAACAACTGTCATCAGCTCTGTTGGCGGAGGATGGTGTCAATTTTCCAACCTGTTACTCATTCTGTTTCTACAGTCAAGATATAGTGTACATTCTATTGTATATATTCTTTCGTGTGAATTCAATGTATAATTCAAAGACAGGATTATTTCTTGTGCAACTTCAGTCTGTGTTTGATACGGGTGCTGATATGTGGGCTGCCAACTAAGTCATACTTTCTCTGAGGCTGAAGACAGTCCCTCACAAAAACTAAAATAAGAAATGTCAACACTGGAACATGAAAATTACCATATTCATTTCCATCCACACTTTTCCTGTGTGCAGGAAAACTGGGATCTGCTGTATGCAGCATGCCTTTTCAAAACAAACCCACAATGCAGACTGGAACACACAGGCCCTTTCCGGAGAAACTATTAAACCTACAGAGGACCTTATGACGGTGGAAATTCACAGCTGATGCAGTGGTAGAGGAAATTAATGCAGCGTGAATTACAGCTCGTGAAGCTCAGCTGGGTGTACATGGCCAGATAAGACAGCATTATCAATACGAACCAGAGCGTGAATTCCTGGAATATGTTCTTGAAGAAGAGACTGGACAATAACGAAAAGATTAGTAGTGTGTGTGTGTGTGTGTGTGTGTGTGTGTGTGTGTGTGTGTGTGTGTGTGTGATTCACTGCCTCATTTTGATGAAATTTTATGGTTATGAGGAAGTCAAATGCACACTGGACCTTCTGGGAACAAAA
>OMLB01022964.1:10070-23044 GCA_900302555.1 Myripristis jacobus
CTTCTGGGAACAAAAAGACACTTCTTGGTCTCACTAGGGCCACGCCTGTGGCCTTCAGACAAGATACACACACACACACACACACACACACACACACACACACACACACACATATAAGTCTGCTGAATAGTGATTTATAGAGTCAGCGCGTCGATGCACACAGGAAGTCCCAATTCCCTGTCCACTCAAAGATAGGCATACTTCTCATGTTCAATGGTCCCTGGAGGTGATAGCCTGTGTGTGTGTGGTCCAGCCAATATTTACACTAAGATGGATGGAAACATGTGCCAGAATCACATGGGCTCCCAACTGCATAGCTTGAGAGGACTAACAATGGATGTGAATACACTCTTTTGCTGTGAGCAACCTCTGAGTTTAGATACTCTGATAGAGACTGCAGTGAGATGAGCCCCAAAACATACTAAACAAGAGACACAAAAAACAAGCCAGGGAACACACACAACTCTATTCTTAGATGAAGCAGAGCTAGCCTTGGACATGCAGTCTAAAACAAAGACAGAAAAACATAGCAGTAGTCATAGTTAATCAAAAATGACATAAAACCATCGTAAGCAATGCAAGCTGAGCCACGACAGCAAATCTTGTAACAAACTTGTAACTCACTGTTTTGTGAAAGTTTGGCGCACACAGGCTCTTGCAAACACGTTCCCTTAAACAGCGCCTATTAAAAATTAGTTATCTTAGGTCCATCGTTGTATCACAAGGCATTCAGGTTATTTAGTGTATCACCGATGTATCTGAGGAAACCCTAAAGAGCTGGTAGGCTTGTGCATGGGGGGGAGACTACTTCCGAATGTGCCGTTAGCAACACAGAGCCAACGTTCAACCAGAGCAGCCAATATTAAGCCTTGATGAGCCACTCTAAGAGGATCTTCTGTGGCAGTGACTATGATGGAAAAAAGGAGTAGTCTGTAGCTAGGCCAATTAGAATAATCCACTTGGGACTGGTGCCAAGCACTTGACCTAAGGAAGCATTGCCACAATACTCACTCATCAGCAATAAACAATGAGGCATGAAATCTGTGAAGCCTGTCAGGCACAGGTTCTGAGCATTAGAAGCAAGTAGAGAAGCCTCAGAGAGAAGCACTATATGAAAGTAGAGAAGATATCATTATCCATTAGAATTCAGGAAAACGCCAAGATGATAAAATACATGTAGAGCTGCTCCATGAACTCTAAGGGAAAGAAAAAAAAACACCTTTCCCACCAATTCAATTCAAACCATAAACATCACACTTCTACCTAGGCAATCCCTGACAGAAAAAAGGGAAAAAAAACTTTTTTATAACTTCAAACGAATGCTGAGTGCCAGCAGGACCAGATCTCCCAGTGCACTGCGGCACTGCTCCCATCTCTATCACCCGTCTTCAAAAGCAGACTACAATCTTTAGTGCCAAATTCCTGCTGAGATTTAAATTAGCTCATCAAAACAAGCTACCAGTTGCTCCAGAGGCTCACGGGGATCGCCTCAGAACCCGGGATCCGGGACCGATCGCACCAAAACGGGGTCATCGCTCAAGCTCAAGTCAAGTCATCATGGATGTGAATTTGACTCATGACCTTTGTTTCATGTTATCCCAATCTTCCCCGTCTTGAATGATCCCTGTGAATCAGACCGCTGTAAGTCTAACACAGGCTGCCTTGCTGTACCAACAAGCCTGCATTCTTCAAATAAGGGCAAAAATGGTGTTTGATCTTAAGGGTGGGCCCCTGAGATTAACATGGGGCCCTAATCTGTGGAAGGAAAACAGTAGCTTTTATGCCTCAGTTCCACAAACACCGGTCTGTCGTATTGCTATGATCTAAATCGACTACGTGAGCCTTGATTCAGCTAATTGGAGTCTTTCACCGTTTACTTTTCTGTTCACTGGTATTTCATTGTTTCAGCCATTATAAACCATGTTGAGGCCATGCTACTGAATGCACTTTGCACTCCAGCACACTTTACTTTCAACCAGTTTATATGCACACTACAATGTACAGTGCAACAGTCTTAAGCTTAATGCCATAGTCTTAACTTTAATCAGGTTAAGATCAAGTTGTTTGTGTGCATGTGACCTGCCACTGCAACATAAAAAAAAAGAGGCAGCTCTGTTCTCAAGCCGAATTTATCCATTTTAAATAGTTTTAATAAGACCGACTGACCACCAAGTGCTTTACAGAGCATCACTGGACAAGCAGCTACAGATAAACTATCTAGAGATCGAGCAGAGGACTAAGGGTGAGCGATATATCGTCTACAATAATAATGATCTGTGAAATAACACACTCGAGTATGGCACTAACTTTGCAAAAAAAAACAATCAAAACACACTTTTAGAGTCCGCACGCATTCGCTACATATGATCAAGCCAAGTAGGACAGACTACTGCATCACCATTCTGAAAAAGACTGCCTCACAACAAGAAGGGCAACAGATGGCGAGGAATAACAAACGCCGTCACCAATGACATTGCAGAGATTATGGTGCCAATTCGAGTGGCCGAGAGAGATGGTTCCAAATAACTTTGACTACTTTGTGGACACCCTGCCTAACCATAAATATTTCAGACATAAAGCTCTGCCTAAATTCTACGATTAATGTTGCCAAACTCTGGAGCATACACTGCAGAGGGTTTCATATTTTGCCACAACGGATTTGATAAGCATGCTATGTGCTATTAAACAAGAGGGAGCTTGTACAATACACGACTTTCACAAACACATAAAATTTCTTTGTTTTGTTTTTTTCCACATTTTTCAGTGATGCAAAATATCAAATGTCAGTTATCGTTCTCAGAAAAATCCCCCAAATCATCAAGATGTTATTTTTTGTCAATATCGCACACACCCCTACACAGGAGACAGGTTTTCGACTCCTTGTCAACCGCTTGCTCCGGAAAAAGATTAGCAGAGACGTGAAGTATACATTTTGTAGATTATACGATAACCATGCAGACTCAGTGGTCTAGCAAGGGCGGTATTGCCTCATCACCGCATTCCAGCAAGTTCTGTCTAAACTAAAGGCAGCGGGAGGACGGTGAGAGAGTGTCCCATGAGCAAAAGGTCATAGGTTTGATCCCTCCAGAAGCTAACATGTCCACAATCAGCCATATTGTCCTGTTGAAGCCCTGAAACTGCTCCTGCACTCCGGCTCGCTCAGTTAACCGCCTAAAACATGACTGTGAAATGTCACTGTGCTCAGGGCTCAGCTGGGTGTAGAAATGACTTTGTCAGTTACAGAACAGACAAAGCACCATGGCACCAGACAGCTCCCCCCCTCCACTGCGTTTTCAGTGCAGTACCATTGTCTGTGCTTTGTCAGTGGAGCCTACTGGTTTTCCTGTAAGCAGTACTGGGAGGAGGCTAACTGGTGACAGATGGGAGGGCATGAAAGAGGAGGGCAGGCGTTCAGATTACAGCCTCATCAATGATTCAGTGGGACGAACACAGGCCGGCACGCACACACAGACAACAAACAGGCTCGTTGGTGGATGTGCAACAACACAAATGTATGGACAGCACGGACCGGACGAATGCTTGCATCTGCACAAACGTATGCATGTAAACACACACACACACAGAAGAGCACATGCAGTCGCACACTGATGCATGTGAAGCCCCACGCACACCCACACACAGGCTCATGAAGAGATCTGTGTTGTCACGCCCACTATAGGGTGCACATCGACCGAACGTTAAAGCACATGGTCTCACACAGACACACACACACACAGACAAAGTGCTTCTGGAGCCAAGTGCCATCTCCTCATTGCACAGAGCAAACAATGTGACCTTCCTGGAAGTATTGTACACCGACTAGCGACTGTGTATTCTTCAGTGTGTGCATGCTGTGAGCGCTCAATGACAGAGATCCATCTATATTCAGAGCAGCAGGGAAAATTATACAACCTTTTGCTTGATTACCACTTCAATAAACATTTAAGAAATCTAATTTCAGCCACATGTAATGATGTTTGTGGAGTTGCATAATTCAATTAACTGCCCGTTGACCAAAAAGCCTTGTGAAACCTTATTACTGCAAGGTCTGGCTGAGGTCAACAGAAGTGTGTGTCAGCAGCGCAGGCCACAGGTCTGTGATGTAGGAAGGAAAGAAACAGTGTAGCCCCGGCAAGGCTGCACAATAATGCATTATTGTACAGCAAAATTATACCTGTATATCTGTTACCCAGTCGTCTAGCTGAGGGGTTTTAAATTTTTTATGTGCTGGACCCCAAAGTTCACTCTAATTAAGCCTTGGACCGTAAGGACTATGAAAAGATATTTTGGTTTCTGTTAATTCTGGTATTGTTGTCATATTTGTCAAATAAATTAAAAGCGGTGAGATTAGCGATGCCTAGTGAAGCTGAGCAAATTCACTTGATTTCTTTCAAAAATATGGAGAAAAAAGGCAATGAGAAATTTGTTTTATTTTTATTTTATGTTTATTTCATCAGTACTATGTGCAAATGTATAGTCAAAGAGAAAAGATTAGCACATTTTTATTTAAAAAAAAAATATGCAAGAATACTATATTTATAATTATTAAAATTATACATTTAAAGCTCAGATCAGCTACACCGGATCAACATCAGATTTGCTGCGTTCAGGCACCTTTCACAAGCATTTAAATCCAAGTGAAATTAAACTATTCCTCACATTGCTGAGGGCCACTGGAAGACCTTCAATTGATTACTGTTTCTAGCAAAAGAAAAACTGGAGGACAGAGCAGCAAAAGGCCACATTTCTGCTGTAGTTTTGGTGCTTGGGGCTGACTGGAGTTTTGGCTCACCCTTTGTTCCTGTCTTTGTCCCAGCTGTAGCGGGTACAGGTTGTATTTCTCCAGGGGGTGTCAGGGAACGGTCTATGTAGGTCTAATTGTGCTGCACCTGGTCATAGTTTGTAATAATTATCCCTTTTGTCAAGCCAAATAAAGTGAACTGGTGCTTATCATCTGTCCATATGCAGGTGATGGATGGGTTTACCTTGGATTTTAGCAACTCTTTTCAACCTTAGACCTTTTCAAGCTAAAAGATACTTATGGTTTATGGTTCAGAAGACTCTTGACAGCTTTGCCTTTTGTGTTCATTATTTAGATTCAAGGGATCCAAATTCTTCCATCACTTTTACATACGGGCACCCTGTGGGTTAATGTTTGATTGTCTGACAGACTTTTAATTCTCAACAGTTGTTGCCTTGTCTTTCCCCTTAGTCACAGAAAAGCAGTGCTCTTTGGGAAAGCCACAGTCTCAACAGGTTACAGACTAGACCGTTCATTTATGCAAGTGTGTGTATGTGCACAAGCTCATTTGACACAGGAAGGGAGGTAATGTGAAGCAGGAAATGGCAATCACGCATGGGGGGTGGGGGTTCATAATCACAGTGCTGTGTGTGCATGTGAATGTGCGTCTTGCACGTGCATGTGTATAGATGAAAGAGAAAGTGGCAGCTTATGAGTTCGCTTTCAGTTGCATTCAGCCATACAGACACGCTATACAGCAAAGAAACTGCAGTGATAGAATCTGGGGAACCGCACACACCAACACACAAAAACACACCTTCACAGCTTGTCCGCTGTCTCACTGCCAAATACTGAGAGCCCACACATTGAGAGGCCACTTCCTATGATCTTTCAGTGGACAAGGTAAAGTACAAACACCTTTGTTTCACTTTTTATGTTTAACCTCAATATGGCTTTCAACTTCTGCTTGTAAACATCTAGCATTCAGACAACATAAAGGGAAATTACTGCCGTCACAGCAAAACAGTGAGAGCAGTCGAGCTCTGGAGCTAAACAGACGTGCTGAAAAACCATTTCACAAAGCCACAATGGAAAGATGAAAAATTAACAGGCCGTTTTGTCTCTTAGGTGCCAAGCCAGCATCGTTCAAGGTGGGAGATAAACCGCGGCCACCAGCCAAATTCTGATAGATGGAAGCTGCATCTGTAAAGTTACCTTCCTTTGATAGGTAACAAATTACCATCTGGCGGTCCTGCTCTACTGAAAATCTAGGTGGCTGGTAAAATAGTAAAAATGAACATTTGCTTCGATGGCTGATGGACAGCATGTATTTGCCTTGCCATAGTGTCAGTTTGTTAACATACAGCTTTTTTTTATTTTTCCAGGACCAACATTTAAGGCAGTGTTTCCCTTACCATTGGCTTAGGGTGGGTTCCTGTGAAGGTGACAGAATTTTTTATATTTTGGTTGGTCATTTTGGCTTATTGGTTAAGGTTGTGGTCAAGATTAGGTTAAGGTTAGGGTTAGGCGTAAAATGGTTATGGCTAACATTCGGGAGAGGCTGTAGAGAATGAATGTAAGACAATTAAAAATCCCATCGCCCTTCTAGGAAAAAATAACTTGACTTCCTCCGCTGCTGTCTTAACAACAATGAATGCACGTCCGCCTTCCGTGTTTGTATGAAATGTTACCTGACGTGCTATTTAAAGAGAGTAACGGAGGCACTGTCACAGATGACACACAAACCAGTCATAAAAACAAGAGAACTGAATGTTACCCAAGTCAGAAACTTTAATAAATACAGATTTTTGAAGGTGTTAGAGAAGGATTTATCACCTGTTTAACTTCCTGACAACCAATTTGAAGCATCTTATAATACATAATTAAAACTACTAATGCCAATTTTTTTAAAAGATAAAAATACAATCATTTATGCCCTAATCATTTGAATTGTGTGCTCTTATGCAAATAACATCTAGAATGTGGTGGTTTGACATTGACTTACAGACAGTTCAAATTATTTTTTTTGGGCAGTGGTGAAAAAAAAAATAAAAATCAGGCCAGGCTTTTCAAAAATGTTACACGACCCCACCCCCCACAACTTAGGGGAAACACTGTAAGGATCCTATTCATGAATTCAGCCGACTTAACGTTAAGGTAATAAACTTGCCAAACAGAACGGTGAACTCCCTAACAGCTTTTTCAAGGAGGTGAACAGTCCCACTGTGTTTAATTTTTTCCTCCACAGTTTTTCTGACTCAGGTATTGGCAGCAAAAGAGAAGCCTTGGTGTTATTTTCAATGACTGGGGAGCTTAGGCAGGGAAGAGATCAAGAAGGATTGGGTGACTGAGAGAGAGGAGGAGGAGGAGGAGGAAGAAGGCAATGAAGAGAGAGGATGAGCAGAGAGAGAGAAGACTGAGAGACAGTGTCCCAGAGGCTCAGAGGTTTATAACACAATACTGTGGGATCAAATCTGGTACAGCTTTTGTTTCATCATCATCCATTCTCCCAATACCTCATCTATCCTGTCTCTCTTTACAAGAAAAGAAAAATCCTGATTATTTGACAATTATAACTCTCCAAATTGTTAACGGGCAGCCTTACTCTTCCCGTGTAGTGCCTGAAAACACAGACAAGCCATTAAAATCATCTTTCAAACACATGAGTGAAGCCAAAAATGAGTCCTGTGACAAATGTTCCTTAAGAAGAGTGAGCTCAAGATGAACGGATGGTGGAGAGTGAAGAAGTGGAGATGAACAAGACAAATGGTAAGTATAGTCTGTCTATTGTATGGCACACTGTCCTCTTGTACTCTGAGGTAATATTGCCCCTGTATGTCGTGGGGTTTCTCCTACCACTGAATGTGTGGGATGAGTCACGCTGTCAAAGGCAGTTGCAGTAGTATGGATTTCAATGTGGATTTCAAGAATAAAAGTCTGGGGGAAACACTGGTGTGTCAGCATTTATTGTGTTACTGCGCAAGCTATCGAAGCATTTCTGCATCACTGCCACCCAGGATAAACTGCCATCTCTTTGCCATGCAGTCAGACTACAAGTCAGTAGAAGTCCATTAATTTCCTATTAAGCTGAATGACAGTGAACAAGCTTTATGAATGTGAGAAATTAGCCACAGCTGAATAGCCCATCAGATTTGCGAGCATATTTGTTTCCATACCAATGTGAAGTTGGTTATTTTTTTTTTCCAACAAGGTTTTTCTTTTTTCCTTTTTCTTCACTGAAGGTCTAAGGTTGATAATGTGAGCCAGCCACGGCTAGTAGTCATGTGCAGGTCGATCCGCAGGTATGGCAAATATATCCAGAGATTGCACAGATTCGTGTGGAAGAGAGTATTTTCGGATCAGGCTTTGTGAGTAAACACTCAGCATAATTATAGATTAAATTCCAAAGAAATTAACATAATCAATAACAAAATCGCATGCTACTGAAAATCTAGCTGGCTGGGAAAACAGCAAAAATGAACTTTTGCTTACACAGCTGATAGGCTATGGACAGCAAGTCCATCAGCCTTCTTTTAAAATCCTTGACCCTGATTTCCTAAAGTATGGTGCTACTTCAGAGATACCCAATAATACAGAGCTCTGTGCGCGTTGTAAGTCTAAAATGTCTTATCACAGCAGCACAAGTGTTACGCAGAACATCCGAAAGACAGCAGAGCTCTTTCTGATGAGGTAAGACAGTCCTGTTTGCTTTTTTTTTATCACTAATGTTACACAAGGATAATGTTAGCATGAATCAACATGCTTCATACAAGCATAACAACACAAGCTCAACAGGCAACACACTTCCACAGTGAGCAGCAGAGAGAGAGAGAGAGAGAGAGATGAACATTTCAGGGTTGTGGAAGAGACAGGCTGAGGACAGAGAGATGGTGTTTACTTTCATTTCATACAGTTTTCACAGTTTGCAGTTTTAACAAATCTTATCTGCATTTACAAGCCACTCTCTCCCGTACACGCTCACTAAACTGATTCTCAGAGACAAAAAAATGCGTCTGTTATGAGTTCAGTAAGATAAGGTAAAATGAGATGTACCTTTATTGATCCCACTTAGGGGAAATTCAATTTGATACAACAGCACAAGAGAATGTAGTCAACATTAAAGAAAGAAATACCGTAAACACCTGTACATCAAAAAAGTAAGTAAAAAAACGAATAAAATAATAGGAATTAAAATTACAATAAAATTGATGCGTGTGTATATACATGTGTAATAGTTGTGTGTTGGTACTGTATGTGTAAGTTCAACAAGCTGAAATGGTTTTAGTCTACTTTACAGTGATAGGAAACAGAATAATGTTATTTTTTGTTTTTGAAAGAGCATTAAAACAAACAAAAATCCTGTATAATGCCCACTATACTAGCTGCTCTACTTTTATGAGAAAATAAAATGTCGCAGTATTAATAGGAAAAGTTTTCTGTAGTTATTTTTGGTAAATTGTTATATTAATCTAATAATCTAAAAATAATCACTACACAAATCAATAAAATAGTCGTTAGACTGATAGACAAATTGAAAACATAATCAATTAAGAAAATAGTCGCTAGACGCAGTGCTAATCCATACAGGAACAAAAACAAGCACGTTTGGATTTTTTCCTTTTGGGTCGAGGGCGAGTATCTTGCGCTATGCTTTGCCTCTCTCACTTGTTTCTTACTGCTTGTACACTCGATTGCATCATTTGTGACTGCAGATCTAGGCAGGCTTGTATAAAGTCCTTTTAAACATTATAGTCTTTCAGCTTTGTGCTGAATGACTATAAAAATGAACCTGACTTGGGGCATCCAGTGCTCACCTGGTAGAGCACTCACCACTTATCAAGGCTTTGTCCTTCACACCCAGGTTCAATTCAGAGTCAAGCCCTTTGCTGCATGTCATTCCCTCTTTCTCCTTCTTTCAAAATGTAACAATAAAAAAATAAAAACATAAAAAACAAATAAACCTGATGAGTTTCACCCACTGGTTCCACCTGGCAAATGGATGTTGGCTACAGCCAGTCAGAGCGATCCACATCTCTACAGCTTTTATGTTTAAGAATATGAGAATATCTCAAAAAGTGGGTTCAATGATAACCTTCAGTGTAATTTTATTGCATATTCTTTATTTTCACTGAATGCTATTTGAGCAGCGCTTGCCGGCTACCTGTGCTTCATGTGTTAAAATGGCATTCAAAATTAGGACTGGTCAAAACTTTTGGGATGCACAGGGCCACTACTCGCAGCCTCGTGCCCAGCCCACAGTCAGCAGAGAACAGAGCGACCTGCAGGGAGAACACCCTGAAAAACGTGATTTGGAATCTGACAGCGATACGAGTGGGAAAGCACTGTCGGAGCCCAGTCTGTCCCCGGCAACACTGTGGAAAAACGCTGCTGATTTAATACCTCCGCTCCTTTTCTTCCCCTACCTCGCAGAAAACGGGGCCATAAAAACGTGCCCACTGTCTGACCCACTTTCCATGACAGACATAATCTCCCTCCTCAAACTTCAGCCTGTTTACCAGCCCGGCGGATCGTAAGCCGGACGGGGAGGAGGGTGCCAAGCTCCTCACACACAGCAGGGGGAAAGCTGCTGAACTGTGCCGACGATTACACCCACGGATCTCTGCCGAGCTCGGAGGCCCTCTCTGATGAAGCTCACACATCACCGACACATGGGCACACAAAAATAAACACTCACACTGTCCAAAATGAAACTCTCTTGTACTCAACAGACACACACACCATGATAGTTGAAACACACACATGCACACCCACGGAGAAAAGCCACTTGGCATGCTGTTGGTTTGTTAGTTTGAATCCCTAACATACCCACTAAACACTGAGAACTGAATCACCAGTCACCAACTGTTCACCATTTCCTTTGAGCAAATCCCACTAATGCTCAACAAATGCAGAGTTCAACACGGCGCCAACACACCGAACACAATCTAAAGCCCTATTTGCACAAAGGTAAATATTTTGTTGTGCTGTTTATCGACTATTACCGTCACATGGACAGTGATTTGTAAAAACGTCCAAAAAAAAGTGCTTTTGACCATCTGCACATGTGCGATGTCTGTAATCTGTAAAGAAAAAAAAATCCTCCACATACTACCCTTCATGCCGACTAGAAATCACAAACGAGACATGTGAGGAGAGCACGTGGTTGTGTGTAACCTCTGAAAGTGGATCTATTGACACAGTCTGACCCACAGGATAGGCCAGTCTGAAAAACAAAGCACATTCTTCTCTGGAGCTGGTCTACAGCACAGACTCCTAAAACAAAAACCTTTTACACACAGCACCGAATGGTGACTGTTTTGCAGATTCAACTTGAATTCTTGTACCAGGACCTTTTATAAAATGAAATTTAAGGCTTTGACACGAGCTCAAATGTTTTTTGAAACATTTCTGTTTGCTCTACAACAGATTTTGGGAATATCTTTGTTTCCACTTCCCATCCATTGCCAATCTTTTTACAACGGTTCTGCAACTAATGATGGTTTTCATTGTCAATTAATCTGTTGAGTAATTACGGGCAGGAGGGAGTTGTAACTACCAGATGCTTCTGTCTATTATGAAAACAATTTTTAAAGCCTATGTTGATTCTTTTTGCAAACTTTTTAAGAACGCAATAATGCCTAATGCTCTTCAACAAATCCTTCCGTCTCCAACAAGTAAACTTGAGACAGGGCAAGCCATCTTTCCAGACTGACAGCCAGAATTTTGCACTTTTGTTATGGGTATTTAAATGGGTTTCATGGTCCAACTGGGTCATAAAACTTGCTGAGCCTGTAAAAGACCACGTAAACCTTTAACTGAAGTACAAAATATTAAAAAAAAAAAAAAAAAATCAATGAAACTGGAGCTTTGAGGATCTCTTTTTTTTCATTCATGGACAGAAGCAGCACACTGTCCAGGCCAGAGACTGAGAGGCTTCGCTGTGTGTCCCCACAGACCGAGTTACTAAGGATACAGGCAGCACTGAGCCTCCATTAAGACATCAGAGCTCTCTCTCCGCTCCCTGTCTGACACCATCAGCTCCGATTTCCTGCCTGAAACTGAGACTCTAAACCATGCTAGGCAAACACACACAGGCAGCCAACACACACACACACACACACACACACACACAAAGCGCATGCACACATAGTGACACTCTGACTCGCCCTTCTCTCTCTTACATGGATAAACCTGTGCATACGAGACACTTTGCATTAGAAGTTATCACCATTTATAGTATTGGGAAAATGCAGACTTTAAATAGCCGGCATAATAATATAATAAGCACTCTGTGTCCCACTTTAGGGCAGGAAAATATTGTTTTAGCAAACAGCAGTGCTGCAACCACTTGGTTTTCAACTTTCTGCTCATGCCAGCCACCAGATAAGCACTGGTAATTGTCCTTATTAATGGTAATTTTAGCAACTCTGGCATGTCCACTGGAGGTCTTACTCTTAAAAAAAAAACAAAAAAACCTGTCTGGCAAAGTGGAATCCACTGGCATCTGGTCCCCACAGCGAGCATTTCTAAAAAGCTGAGTTTCCCAGCCTGATTAATCATCACACTGACAAGAGGACAATGCCAGTGAAGCCCGAGGCATCCCGGCGAGCGGCAGCGGCAGCGAGGCAGAGAGGGGGTTAATGCCTCTCTGTCTTCATCGTGACATTTCCAGCACGGGAAAGGGAAGTCACAGCGAGATCTCTATCAGCTGGACTTATCGCATCACTGTTGACTGGTCGGGTCTGAGCCAGCGAGATTGGAGGAGGGAGAGAGAGAGAGAGAGAGAGAGAGAAAGAAAGAAAGAAAGGAGGAGGCGGGGTGAGAGGGAGGGAGTCATTAACTGGCAATCAAGCTTCAGTAAGGGCGAGAGTCTGTGCATTTGCTTAATTCCTTATCAGGCAATGTTCCATTTCCCAGCCACCCCCTCTCTGACAGGTCAGCATGCAGACTGGAACTGATGTAAACTAATACCTGCATCTCTTTTGCTTTCTCTCTCTCTCTCTCTCTCTCTCTCTCTCACACACACACACACACACACACACACACACACACACACTGATACAGCCATTCTCCACCAGCAGTCTTATCTTTATAGAGCTGCTGATTTCCACAGAGATTGAAGTAAGGGGGATAACAGGTGTATGTGTGCGTGTGTATGCGTGCGTGTGTATGCGTGTGTGTGTGTGTGTGCGTGTGTGTGTGTGTGAAAGAGAGACACTTGAGAAAGATCAGC
>OMLB01022965.1:13081-25112 GCA_900302555.1 Myripristis jacobus
AGTCGTCCACCCCCGCCTCTCCATCTGTGCCACGCATTTATGTTGTTTTACCACAGTTAGTGAAGCACACTCCTGATTGCTGCCAGGTGAGGCGAACCGACTGCACACACATGCACGCACAGCGAGCCGCATGAACACACACACATGCATACACAATGGGCTCCGGTACAGCAGTGGTATGCACAGAAGGCGTTTGCTCGGTGATTGCATTGCATTGCCACGTTGTTTTTAACGCGTCATGCTCGCGGTTGTTACTTCCAGGTGTTAAATGCCGCATTTTCCACTGCGTAACATTTGACCTCAGCGGTGTGGACATGTCTTAACTGCTGCACAAGATCATTGTTTAGCACTCGTCTCTCCTGCCTCGGGCCTTAAAGCTGATAACCCTGAACATGCAGAGGCTTTGAGAAATACCGGTATCAGATGGCTATGTGTACGTCTGTGAGATTACACGCCGCGGTTGCTGTGCAGTGGTTTTCTCTCCCGTGCCGTCTGCGCTCCCTCTGGCCCCGTTGCTCCCTGCTGTTTCCCTCAGGTTTGCGCAGGGTCAGTGCATGAGCTTTGGCCTTCTTGTGTGGCCCAGGGTGGGAGGCCTGGATGTCTGGATGTATGGAGGACCACAGGGGCCCTGGAGATCACTACTGCCAGACACGGCGCTGCACTGCTGGGCCGCGGAACCGCAGAGACAGGAAGCTGTAATTAGGACGAAAAAGGGCTTAACACTCATGAGATTTCTTTTTCTGCCTTCCTCCGGCACTCTTGAGAAACATGCTCTGACGTTAAGAGACCAAAACGCATCATTATATGTGGTCGAGAGGATCGTAATCCTCTGGTGTCAAGCAATTTAATGGTTCATTTATTCACCTTTATTGCTTTTTGGCTCTGTCTCTCAGTAAGCTATCAGTAAACTTAACATGTAGTCCACCAGAGTATTACCAAGGCTGAAGCAATAATCTAAATTATTAATAACCGTGTTTTTTCTAATTGCAAAACATTGCAGTTGAGTGATATTTGCATAAAGGGATAATGTTTGGGAAAGTGGGTAAGGTGGAGGATGATGAAATGGGCAAAAACTGCACCGTACATCCATAGCCTCATTTCTTTGCTCATTTAATGATTGAAAATGGGATTATTCCAGTAAGTTGTTGGGGTAGTGCCCTGATTTAGAAAGCATCCAGCAATGAGGAAGCAAATGCAACCTTGTTTCAGCCTCACCTGTTAAAACAGACACGTGCCAGTTTGTGAAGACGGTGGAGGTGAAACGCTGCTGGGTCGCACACGGCTGCTCTTGGGATACTTTCAGGTGTCCTGTGCTAACTCCATGTTGTGAAGGGTTCATGGGTGGAATTAGGAGTGTAATGATCCATATGGTCATCTCAGAGACATGCCTTTATTTTGACATTTCCATGGCACGACTGTGTCACCATTTCTGTGGCAGCACACCGCCTTCCTAAGCGCTCAAATAGTGCCAATGCCAGGCAGATAATGGCAGCGGCGGCCAGCAGCCAAGACAAAGACAATAAGCACATCTACTCTCCTCTCGGGAATAAATCAGCAGAGTGGAAATATTTTGGATTAGAGAGAAAAATCAAATGCCCTATGCAAACAATGCCACTACCAGGTAAAATACTCAGGAAAAATGGCAAACCCAAAACAGAAACATGGCATTGTCGTGTAAATGAATGTGATAAATAGACGTAATGATATGGTGCCATATTGGTTGTAAATCCCTGAACTGAATCGAATGAAAATCGTATCACGGCTGACTTTATGATATTGGCAAATATAGTATCACTGATCAAAGAATCGATATGATATTGTATTGTGATAAAACTTGTGATTTACATCTTGAGGTGAAAAATGGTTTCAGTAAAAAATTAAAAGTGCTAGTCTCTATCAAAACAGTCCAAGGTGCACTGTGGTGTTTGTGCAAAATTAAAATGCCTTTACTTTACATGGCAGTATGCATTTAAAAGGAGGCCTGCACTTCATGTTTTTTATTAAGACCAAGTGCCAGTTTGTTTTCTGTGTTAAGGTCCACTAGCCATTCATGTTTGTGTAAGTTGTGGATTGATAATCCCAAACAAGGGCCCAATAAGATTTTTCAGATTTTCTTACATGTTTGATGTTTTGTGACAAGTGACTTCCAGCCCCAGCTGTCAGAGGATTTTTCAGTTTCTGTGAAAAAAAAGAGAAGTGCTTAAGTTTATACTGGGGTGACTAGCTCCTAAATGATTCTGAAAGTTAAAAATTCTTGCCTTGAATATTTATTATCAGTGGAAAGCAGCCAAGTTTTACCCTGCAGGAGTTGTTTTCCTGCAGTACGGGGTGTCTGTGTGAATTGTGTGTGTTTGTGTCTGTGTGCGCACTCGTTGCCTCACATGTATGTGCATGCTGACTCTACTAATTTGGACTTCTTCTCTTCTCAGGGTCCTGTTATATCCTGGAGGACACATGGATGTGAATAAATAGAATCATCAGTTTGAGGTGAGTCTATCTTAAGACCATGACAGAAATAGCCGCTTTTTCAGTTCTCACTCCCTCTTGCAGTTTCATGAGTTTGGTTCTGACCTCTCCTCACTGCAGGTCCTCCAGCTGACCTCCAGGCTTAGTCCTGGCTGTGGGGCCGTGTTGTTGGCGGGCCAGTTGAGAAGGTGTGTATGTGAGTGTGAGGTAATGAAGTCCAGCATGAGGCAGTGGCGGAAGCTGGTGTTGGTGGGAATGCTAGCCTGGGTTCTGCTCTTCCTCGCCCTCCTCTCGTACTTCCTGGATGCTCGTGTGGATGAGCCGCTGACCTCTGCTGGCTCCTCGCTCTCCCAGCACCCAGACACTCGGCGCCTAGCCTCCATCCAGGCCTCCCATCAGCACCGTGCCATCATGGGTTCCCGGCTGGAACTGGCCGCCACCTTGGCCACCGCCTACCCTGGAGCAGAGCCCGAACCTTCGATCAGCTCCACCACCCCAGAGTCTAGCCAGGAGGTGAGCCAGAGCCCCAACAGCGCTCCCTACGCCACGTATGACAGCCAGGAGGCCAGCCGGCAGGACTACCTGGACCCCCAGAGCCTGGCTGCCTGGTCCTCCTTCGGGACAGAGAATGTAGGTTCTCACTCAGACCCTGTGCCGCAGAGTCGTGAGAGGACAGCCCAGACCACAGAGAACCAGAACCGCTCCACACAGCGTCACGATGGGGAGGAAGAGGAAGATGAGGAGGAAGACGAACAAGGGGAGTTGGGGAACAGTAGGAGAACCACAGCAGGTGGGAGAGCAGGAGGTGACTCTTCTGATCTGGAGGAGTATTACTTCTCCAAGTCAGCGTCTGTGGTGCAGCGTCTCTGGCGGGGACGCGTGTCCGCTGGTATGCTGACTCCTCGGCTTCAGCGTGCCATGAAGGACTACTTAAACGCCAACAAGCACCACGTGGCCTACAAGGGGCGTCGTAGGCCTGCCCAGAGTGCCAAAGAGCTGCTGTGTCAACTAAAGGCCCAGGCCAGGCTGAGGACAGTGGATGGGTCCGAGCAGCCCTTCTCCACGCTGGGCTGGGCCCATCTGGTGCCCCCCGTCCCGCTGGAGCAACTCCACAGACGGAAGGACCAGAGTGGCTTTAAGACGTGTGCTGTCGTCACCTCGGCTGGAGCCATCCTGCACTCAGGACTGGGCAAAGAGATTGGTGAGTAGAGAGGACAGGAGGTTTTAATCAGGACAGCGAGTCAAAAGAGGACGGTGTAGAGAGATAGACGGGACACTTTGTAGCTGATTATTTAAATTGACGAGCCAGGATTCCTGAACACGTTGTTTTGTATTCACACCAACGCCGTTACTAAAAAGTGTCTCGCACTAAAAGAGATTGATGTGATTAAGGTCATGTCCATACTAATCCAGATAAATTTGAAAATGCCTTTTCAGTGTTTTCCGTCCACACTACACCGCGTTAGCTTTTTCCATGACTTTCCAAAAATCCCATCATCAACACTAAAATTCCCCAAAATGCTTAAAATCTCCTTGCATGCGTAGGCCTAAGAGCATGACCTGCATGTACTTGATACCACACTATGTTCTGCATCACATGACAATCCTGCATCATCATTTCCCCTTTCTACACTATATTGTCAGACCAGCAATTTCAAATTTGAACACATTGCAGAACATTTTTAAAAAGCCCTGTTTTTGCAGGTGGAAAATGTGGACTTGGCATGAACAGTAGGCCTAAGACCCAAGAAAAGTCTCCTGCTGTGTCTGTGGTAAATAGATGGCCATATTATGGAGTCTTTAGAGTTTGTTGCCTATCTACATGAATTACATGGATCTGTTACAAAGTGATATATCTTGGGGTCGGACAAGGGAACTTCTGCTGGTGGCTGCTGAGCTCATGAGTGAGTTAGAGTGAAATACAGCATTGATCCAAGGGAGCTTTTCGACATCTGCGTCATCTCAAGCGTTAAGGGAGATTGATGGTTTTGTTATGGTGAGACATGCAGAGCATTGATCCAAAAGTCAATTTATCATGTAGTCTAGCAACTGGATCATTCACCTTATAACATCACGTATCATAAGTCCAAAATTTGCATGAGCTCTTGTGCTTTGCCTGTGCCATGTGGGAAGGTACAGCAGTGCTATATATAGGTAGAGTAGAATAGATTTTTTAAAAAATATTTGTTTGTACTTGCACCGTTTTGCATGTTGGTGCTCAGGTGATTGTCATATTTTTCCTGGTACATCCTGATTCACATGCAAAAGATTTTGTGAGCAGTGCTGGGTGTGAGGCTATTGGTCTTAGCATGTGTGTGTGTGTGTGGCTGCTCTGTGGGTAGAGGGGAATTTGTGAACTCAGGGACAGATGGCTCTCTAGAAAAAAGAATAACCCCCCCCTGGTAACCAATCAGGCCCCTTCACATCACATATAGCTTCATCTTAAGAAATTGCATTTACTCGCAAGTTCAGCTCTCCAGAGCAGGCTGTGGCCTTGATATGGAGGCCAGAGCCAGGCTTTTATGAATTTTTTTTTTTCCCTGTGCACTGCTCAGGCCTCTGCTGGCTCCTGCTATCTTTGATAACACTGTCCTGCTCTCTGAAAGATGAATAGACCAGACAATGCTCGCTGATAGTAAGATGACACAAAGATGTAAATCTGCACCTGCCCTCGTCCACAGCAGGCTTTCTTATGGGCTTGATTTTTGTTTCGGTAAAAACACCAGCTTTGCTCCCACGTACAGTCATTCAACAGCAGTGCCTCCTCTACCGCTGGAAAGTTCCCCTGCTGCGAGAAAAATCTGAGCATTGTCAGGTCAGGTTTATTTTTAAAGCTGTTTTTGTAAACAGGTTTGCCACAAACTTGCCTTGCAGAAATCAGGACAGAAAAAATGTACTAAAATCCTGAGATAATAACACAAGGGATGGTGAAATCAAATGCATAAATAAAGCTCCAAGAAATGGGGCCAGGATGTGTGTGTACATAAAAAAACAGTAAAAACAACAAGATACCTTATCGATCCCCATGGCTACAGCCACATATTAATGATAGGATATGCAGCCTACGGGAAATCCTACTCTGAGGGCTATCACATACATCCTTATGGTAAAACACAAACATTATGGGTATTGGCCCGACATCATCATCATGTTATTAAATTAGCAGGAGAAAAAGATTTTTGCCTGACAAGGGACTTAGTGACTAGATGAATAGGGGAAAATGTTATAAGCTCATTAATTATTGAACTGCCTCACAATGTTTGGAAAGCCTAACTTTGCCACATTAATTCTCCAGATTAACTTCAGCAGGAAATCAAACCGCATTGATTCCACTGCAATCCATCTGCTTGTTTTTTCCCCGTGTGCCGACACGTCCCAAGTGTTGCGCTGAATCAAGACGTTTGCAGTTGTGAATTGTAACAAGTAAGACAAATAAGAATAGCATTGTCGGGTTTCTCGGTGGCAGCACCAGTGTGTTGTTCATCATCTGAGATCTTTGTCTGCGGTTTCAGTCACACGATGTGTGATGCTTGGCTGACATCGTGTGGTGAATGGAAGCAGCAGCATCCACAGCGCAGTATGACTCTCTTCTCCAGCTCTCCTCTTCATAGCCTCTCAATTAACAAAGACAACAAAAGCATTTAAAGAGAAACAGCCTCAGTAATGATCAGTGCGCTACATTCCAGCAACCAAGAGAAAGATGAGCTTGAAAGCCATATTTTAGATCTACAGTATCATTGTCTTATCTTGGCACTCAGAATGAATGACACTGCCCTCCTTCCTCAGATTTTATTTCCAGCAAAGACACTGAAACCTAGCCTGCAGGGGGTGGACAAAATAGCAGAAACACCACATCAAAAAAAGACGTACACTTTGAAGTAACCAAATCCCAGTCTCAAAGGCAGCTACACAGGCATATCCTACTAGCCTGAAGCCAAATACCGATGTGTGTCAGCTTTAAGAAATCTGACAGTCGCCATCTCTAAATGAGGAGTGTGTTTTGGCATACGAGGCAACAAAGAGAGGCAACAAAAAGGCTCAACAGGTCTCAGCAAGTGCATGGGTCGCAAACACACAAGTGACTATGGCCCTAAAGATTGGCACATAATTGCATCAACACGTCTCTAAAACAGTCTGAACAAAATCTACATGCCTTGAGCTTCAGAAACTGGGTTATTTAAACTGCTGTTGACATTTTGTGTAAAAAAAGCTTTTACATACACCACAGGGTGACTTGAAACTGACAGAATTTGAAGCCTATGGTCAGAATCTGCTTTATCTGAGGCCAGAAGATGCAGGTTGGTGAGAGGAACACAAAACACAGAACCCATCAGCAGAGGCAAAAAGTAATATGGAGTGATGAGTCATCTTTCACCGATTTTTTTTTTTTTCTTTTTCTTCCAGCTGAACAGGTTTATATTTGGAGAAAGCCAAAGGATGCTTTCAACCCACAGTGCCAACTGTTAAACATGGTTGTGGGTCTGTAATGATATATAAATGGCAAAAAAATATGAGACCATTTTGCAGTGCCAAGTGACCCTGTGGTGCAAACACTGTTCCCACATGATGTTCCTATATTCCACGATAGTAACGCAACACTGAGGAAAAAAAATTATAATTCAAGAGCGGTTTCATAACTTCCAGGATGAAGTCAAACAGCGTCCTCGGCCTCCTCAGCCGCAACATCTAAACATAAACCTGGCTGGGAGAATCTGGAGGGCAACAACACTCCAGTATTCTGCTACACACACTTAGGTACATGGATGGGAGCTTTTCCCAGAACTGAAGTTGTTCTTAGGGCAAAAGGTGACCCTAGTACTTATTAGTTACTTGATATTCATACATTGTTAGGTGTTTTTGTTATTTTGTTCTTGCAGCTTGGACATTCCTGTTCAGATTCCTCCCAGAGACCTGAATCTCCACAGCCTCAGCGCTTCCTCTGCTCAGCTACAACGTGGCAGTAGAGGGCGCTGTTAATCCGTTCCCTGGATGGTCTCTTCGCCCGTTTCAGCCTTTGAAGCCCGAAAAATCAGAAAACGCTGTGCTGAAGTATTTAAAACAAAGATTATTCATGATCTTAACTCAAAAGATGCATCAGTCAGTAAGGGATTGTAGAGCTGCTCCCTTATCAGCTGTCCAAACAAAAATACACACAAAACTACACACCTCTCTCAAAACAACCAAGCACCACCCAGATGTGAAAACTGCTTCGTATTATTCACTGAGTATAGATCATACTAACATAATTCCCTTTATATGCAGTCCTACACCAAAACCTTTTAATTTAAAGATGTTAGGGGTGTTATATAACATACTGTCATACTTTACTGCAGTTTAAAATTGTGTAGGAGTGCTTTTGAGTCAAGACAAACAACAAAAATTAGAGAAGACGATGACAAAACCAAGACAGTCACATGAGGGTTGAGATGGGATACTGACCCCAGTTAGGATGAGTTTAATTCAACAAAGCAACATTGTGGAAAAGAAGTGGAAAGACAAATAATATTACACTCTGTAAAAGCCTGTCTGGAGAAGTAGGCCTTAAGAAATTATTTCAAAGACGACATTGGCTTTTCCCTGGCTGATTTCCTCAGGGAGGAAAATCGAAAGAGTCGGTGTTCTGATGGCAGAGGCCCCGTCTCCAGCTTTAAGTTTAGATTCGTGAACGACCAAAATGTCCCCGCCAGGCATCCAAGGTTCAGCTCACATTCATAACTCATAACATATATAACATATGAATCAGGGCCAAGCTTATATTGGGTTTCAAAGTAAGAAAAAAAAATCTTCCAGTGAAATGATGCCAAGATTAGAATGATGTCATTTCTTCTGCTGGCACTGGTTCAAGTCCTTGTCTTTCCAAGCTGGAGTCCTCGGACAAACTTGTGGTTTAGGCAGAGATGCACAGAGCTGTAAGAGTCCGGGCAGGAGAAAATTCAGCTCAAGCATTAAAAATCCCCCTTCAGTGACTTCATGACCTTCAGCTGTTTTCAAAACTCCTCCTGAAACAGTTCATCCCAAAACATTTCCTGCATCCCAAAAAGGGTCCTACACTGGGTCGGATATGTCACAGTCCTGTATAAGTGTATAAATATTTAAGAGATTGTAGTTGAAGTTTTTACTTTTCCATTGAGAAATATTTAGTGAAGACACCAAATATTTATTCATTTAAATATTTATCATCAAATTCAGGTACACTTGGGATACATTAACATATTTGATCAACTGTAAGGGTAATTGTAACTTGTCTATTGTCCATTTTGGCTTTTGGAAAAAAAACAGAGTAAAGGACAAACTGGGTGTGGGTAATGGAGTAGTATTGACCAGTGGTAATGATAGCTGTTAAATGGTGTATCTCGGCAACACCATATCTTCATGGCCCATCTCAAACCCTCTAAGTGCCTTGTGTGAAAACACTGCCTGCTGAGGACGCTCACTAGTGTCACTAGCCAGGCTGCCCTGTGTTTAGGACACAGCCGTCCTCCATGAAAACCTTTTCCAAAAATCTCAATCAAAATGAAGAACATCTGTGCAACAGGTGCAACAGCGCCCCTCCAGTGATCTCAAACAGGCGTTGCAGGGAAATCTGTGGTTTACCGGGTGAATTAGGAGCAACGGCTAATTACAGACAGCTGGCACAACCGATCCACTAATTAACCTCGTGCACATGTGAGACTCTTTGTTGGAGATAATCATACATCACTTTCTAGGACTGTTTCAGGAAGTGTTTTGAGAATGGCTGAAGTGACTAGAGACATTTGGTTACTGTCTTATGAGTTAATAAGCCCTGAAAAGTCAGTAATGTTTGATTTCCACCGTCGTGAGAGGGAGCCCACCTGTTTTCACATTGTTGTGGCTGTTACCTTACGGGGTGTTTCCTAAAGGCTGTCATTCTGTGTGTCTTTCGGCCCCGTTTCCTATGTAATCTTTGAAACTATTTAGACAAGAAGACGGGAATCACAGTGAAAAGCAATGTTGTCGACACCGGAGATGGTGGTGTTAAGCAGCGAGGGTGTGCTTGAGTCCAGCTCAAATCATCCTGTTTTTTCCTCATAGTGAGGACAGAGACAAATGTTTACTTTGGCCATATCAGCAGCATGTTGTCTGTGTTTTGGTGTGTTGGCTGTGAGAAGCCATTAGTCCAGCATGGCCCTATAGGGAACGGACGTGTCTACCATATAATATGAGCGCGGAAAGGCACACTCTCAATGTCAAGCCAGTGAACATGTATTTGGCAAGGTGTTGTTGTGGCAGTGATAAAGGATGATCGGCCCTAAAGCTGGGAGATCATCCATTCTAGTGTCAGATCAACCCTGGAGGACCGTCCCTTCATGTTTGACGCCGCTGATGAAGTGGAATAGACTGATCAATCAGTGGACGGGCAGAGATTGCACGTTTGTAATTATTACCATGACCATCCATCAAAGTGAAGTTTTCATGTATGTGTGCAAACGACATTAGGAGAACGCAGAGTACGGCCGACATGCAGCACCAAGAATGTCTCTTAACGTTAGCCAGTCCCGCGTCAGTTTCCTCAGCTGACCACTAGAGAGCACCCTGGCTGTTCCCATGAGCCCGCCGGCCACCGCTGTTAAACGGTCATTGCGGTCGCAGTGTTGTCATAGTGACCGGTCACTCCTGCCACAAACATTGATATCATCAGTCTGGCACAACAACAAAAGCACAGATGGGGATCCACTTCACGGGGTTTCTAAGTGAACGTGATTCACATGTTGTAATTCAGTTATTTATTTCTTTATTTGCCTCTGAATTTGCCCTCAAACTTTGTCTGCAAAAAGAGCAAAAATGGAGATTGAAGGACAGCGGTGACTGCCATACCTTTTCGAAGTCACACACAGCGGCTCGTGTTAAACATAAATTCTGCGTTTGAAGTGTTTACCTTTGAACCAACTCAAATTTATGACAATGACACTGTAACATCAGGACACAACACCATGTGCTCTTTAATATGCCCTGCAGATACCCATGATGCAGTTTTGCGGTTCAATGCTGCGCCGACAGAAGGATACGAGAAAGACGTGGGGAATAAAACCACCATTCGCATTATCAACTCACAGGTGAGTGCACGTATGGCTTTCTGTGGTGAGTGATAATGAATAATTTATGGATATGTCTCTGAATCACTATGAGTCACTGAAACATGTATAAGTCATGCAGGCTGGCACATGAACTGTGATTTGCATATGAACCAATTATGACCCGCACACGTGTTCATTCATGTCGCTGCATGTACATGTGACCAGAAATGTTGTTTTCTGCGAGGGTTGCTTTGGTTTTTGGTGTCACTGTCCTCCTCCTGTGTTGTGGTGTTGACTGATCACCCTCTCTCTCAAAAAAACAACAACAAACCAAAACAAAACAAAAAAACAACAACTCTATAGTGGGTGAGGGGGCAGACCTTCATGTTATGGTACAGAGAATGTCTGTTTTCAGTGTTTTACTCCCACTCTCATCCCTCCATCTTCATGGCTGCCAGCAACAACAAACAAAGCTATCAAAGAGCCTGATTTGTCAGCCCAAAGCTGAAATACCACACTGTTTTCATATCAAATAGATCTATAATGTTATGCAACAACCGAGGCCTTAAATACTGATTAAAAAGCAGCACAGAACAAACAGGAGAGATCCGGGCTTTGACAGCGGTCCACTTGCTTTAGAGCACTGCTCGCACGCTGTTTGGCTACACCTTGAGTCCAGATGGATCCGCCTGTGTGCGAATGCCAACTTCTGCAAGGTGCCTTTTGATAGAGGAGCTTCGCAGTTGCACCCAAAATACCCAAGTGTGCATTTTGTTTTGCTTTCCATTTAAACCTGTGTATTCCTCTCTGCAGATTTTGGCCAATCCTAAGCATCGATTCAACACGAGCTCTCTCTACAAGAATGTGACTCTGGTGGCTTGGGACCCTGCGCCTTATGCTGTCAACTTACATAAGGTATGTTTTTTTTTTTTTTTAGTTTGGCACTGATTTTGTCTCACCAAATGGACCCTACACCCTCACGCAGAAAACACACAACCTTAGTAGTGTCAGATTCGGCCTAATTTGCTAAATTCAATTCATCCCACTTGACTTTGAAAGGCAATAACATTTTAAAAGGCATCATCTAAAGCTATTTGGTTGTAGGATCCAGATGCCAAGGTCATGGTGATTGAATAGAAATGAGGCTCGTTTGCAGCTCTGGTGGGCTACAGGTACCCCAAGGCCATGCATTGAAGCCTTGTGCTAGTTTGTCAATGCACAACCTGTATAGGAGCCTGTGTTGTGCACACCAACCCAACATCACTGCTTATCACACCTGGACTTCATCTCCCCCTTCCTCGCTTCCCATATCCACACGGTTATTATTCTTTTCTTGCTTTTCCTTCTACTCCCATCCATCTCTGCCCCTTAGACCTGACCTCCACCTACCCTTGAAATAGCAATCTGATTCCATCTGTCACTTGTACCACAAATACACTGTACACTGCACTTGTTTCCGCAGTCGCCATCCATGTGTTCATTGTGACTCACTCGGAAGCCACTGCTATTTGTATCTGTCAGTTCCTCAG
>OMLB01022967.1:0-21602 GCA_900302555.1 Myripristis jacobus
GGCCACAGGCGAACACTTCCTGTCACAAGCTTGGAGTGCTGAGTGGTGGAAAGCCATCTGGCCAGGCCTGCAGGCGCCCATTGGCTAACAGGACCCAATTATACACAACATACACACAGATACACACACACACACACACACGAGCACAGCTGGAAGCACACACGACACAATACAAACACGCTCATCCCATGTTCTCTGCACTCACAATGCAACATGTGGACTAACACGTGGTGAATGTAACTCAATATCCTTTCCCTCGCTGACAGATACGTGGAAATTCATATTTGCTCGGCTCAAAGCTTTTTGATGACTGAAAATACGGAGTTTAATTTGAGGAAAAGCAACTACAAATGTGTCCAGCCTGAATGGATTGACATTTTTTTAATTTGTTTGGGTTACTCCTCCCCAGCCCCCTGAACCTTAAATCCAGGTTTTAAGATAAACCCAGGAGGAAATCAGGCTTCCTGGTGCAGGCCCTTTGGCCCCACTGATTAGCACTGCTATCCTCTTTTCCTGTAAGGCTCTATCTTTAGTGTATGTTTCCCCTCCTTCCTTGTCCAATAGAGTCGCCCCCTTCCACCTCATCTGTCCTCCTCTAACCTGTCCCCCCCCCCGTCTCCTGCATGAGCCCTGTGTCTTTTCTTGCTGCTTATCTAATCTGCGGTACGGTCCTCATCTCCTTTCCTTGGTGATTACAGTGGTCTGGGCCTCCCTGTCTGGCTGCTTCCACTTCTCCGGTCAAATCCTCGCCCCTCTTACGCCAGACTCTTACCTCGGCTCCCCCCAGTCAGGCCGATTAGCCCCCTGCTGAACGGGATAGGGGTGTGGGTACATGACTACTTCTTTATGCTGGCTTATCTCAGACTATAACTTATGAATGCAGCTTTTTTTTTTTTTTTTTTTCCACTCCTCACTCCAAAAACATCTATCTTAAGTCCATTAATCTCATTTTCAGTTTTAAAGTGAAAGCAAAATCTGCCATTGGGGGGAGATAATCCCACTTGTTTAAAAACGTCTCCGGTGCCAATCAACTTGTTTCCAATTTTCTTGAATCGAGCGCAATTTTCTTGGCACAAGCCGGCTGATCTGCCTTTTCCGCCTTGTTTCGACATGCTACACTTGTTCCCAGGAAAAAAAAAAATCCTGAAACGAGAGAAACTGCATTGGAATTAGTGGGATCGCCACATTCCACTGACAGTTTTTCTTTTATACTTGATAAGTCCGAACGAGAGGCTAAATAACTTGCTCGACAGCCAGAACTGCCAAAATGAAATCCCAGACAAAAATCAAAATGAAATTAATCCAATTGTTTTATTTCCCCAGGACAGAAATCCCCTCTTGCGTTATCCCTGGATGTGATCTTGTTTGCGATGTGATCTGTCAGGTGTAGCTTACTCTCAGGTCTTTTTTTTATGTTGCACAGCTGAGTGTTTGTACACCAGTCAAACAGAATGTGCCTGATTAAGGAGTGAAAGGACGTCTCATTGATCTGTGCTTCTTGAGAAGACAGTCAAATCCGTTGAGGGGGGGGGTTACATCAGTCCAGCATCAGGATATAAACCCAAGTCCACAATATATCAATACTCTGTCACTGAGAATGAATCGATGTACACTTGGAGAATATGGTGGTTTGTTTAAAGCCGGAGAGGAGGTTGTGTGAATTCGTCGCTGAGTTTCTAACAGTGTGGTGTTCGTTGAATTCAGGCGCTCGGTGTGTAACCTCGCCGGCACCTGCGTTCATTCCCCTCCCCCCCTAACATCTGAGCAAGGTTTCGGACTTTTTCAAAGGCCAAGGAATAAGACATTTTTGATTAGATTTAGTGTACACGTTGACCTTTAAGTCTCTTTTGGAACAGACGTGATGCATTAAAACAAGCCGTGTTGACCTGAACACCCTCACAATAGAGGACAGATCATATGGTAAAGGTATTTTGAAACTGTGTTAAAATGGTACCTTGTGTGTTACTTTTAACATATTTTTCGGCTTTTAAATGTGTGTAGAAAAGTTATTTTTTTAACTGTATGTCATTCAGGCATTTTTTTTTCTATTAAACATTTATTTTTTTCCCTTCTGATATGGATTTCCCCTCTTTCTGAACAGATGGCGTGTGTGTCTGTGTGTTTGTGTATGTGTGTGGGGGAGGCGTTTATGTGTTTGTGCCTGAAGATGTGATGGGATTTAACTGTGGAGGGCTGAGCATGAATGAGGTTTGGAAGTAAACAGTGAGGAGCAACCCACTATTGCCGGAGGATAGAGGCGGGACCTGTCAATCATGGTAGGAAGTAAAGTGGCGGCTCTGGGAATGTGGGGAATCCCAGACTTCCTCTTTGGCATGTATGGCAAAGCAGCCATTTGTGGAAGAGGGCATCCTGCAGGCTTCTGCAGGTGGCACCATAAAACAACACACCTGGCAAGACTATAGGAGAGCAATAACATCAGTGTAGATGCACATGTAAATATGATAAAACATGTTTCGGCTTGGGAGTATGAATGTGAGAATCAGAACATCAAACAGCAAGTTGCTTGTATGAGCTCTGCCTCTGCAGGATGTTTGATTGTATGCAGTCTGATGTAAATGCTGGAAATGTGTGCATCACGCTGGAATACACACACATTTCCACTATAGCTTATCAGAAGATGCACCACATGGGTGACTCCCTGCAGACATGATATAAATGTGCCATAGTGAGACCATTAATCAAATTAGTGGGGTGGGAGTCTGATTTAATAAAATGTATTCATTTTATTCCAGGGAGCAATTACCTTCAGATGTAATATGCTGTAATTTCATCAGCTGTTCAACACACTTTTTTTCTCCGAGCGAGCTGGATGAAAGCTGGCAAGACGTGAAAGCTCTGAACGAGACAAATGTTTCCGTTTCAAAACATCTGCTTCATTTTCATCAGCCATTGAATCACATCGATCATGCATCACAAGCATGTTATTGGGTCATCCTGTGGGAAATTCCCACCTTTCAGGGGAAATTGCATAGTGCTTTCAGGTGAATAGGAAATCATTCATGTGCACTTTTATTTCTTCTCCCACCTCGCCTGACGTGCTTATTATTACTTTTCCCGACTTGTGAAGCAGAGCCAACTTTATGAAAAACACATTTAGGGAAAACATACTTTTTGTTTGGCTTCAAAATATTTTACTGGCAGCTCTACATTTGGAGATTCAGATGACAAATATTGTTCATGTTACAAACTGCCCAGGGCAAGGTCCATCAATTCACACCTCACAATAGGTGAGTGTTTATGACACATTTATTGTTATCCTTGCATCTAATTAATAGCCAGTTTAGTAAAGGATCAATGCACTGATTAGGTGATTAAATGTGTTCATAAAACTGCCAGATGACTCGAGGAGGGAGAGAGAGAGAGAGAAAGAGAGAGGGAAAGAAACAGCTGTGCCTGCATAGTTACAGTCAACACATCGTCAACACACTCTGATCTTTTGAGGCTCCCGATCTCCATTTTACTCCTCCAAACATGCTTGTTTTCTTATCGTGTCAGTTTCTGAAGCTACTCATCGACAGAAGATTAAAAGATGGGCTTACTGCCTTGTTTTGTTTTCCTAAAAGTGCTTTTGTACTGTGGCCTGCAAGTGAGCGTGGAGAGTGGGCATAGTATTTTTTTTTGTCACAGTGGGACTTCAGGGCTATCCATCACCCCTGTCAGTGGCCACACTGCCCGCTCGCTTGAGTTACCGCAGACACATCTGCAGAAAATACGCCATGAAATTGTGTGGCTCCTGCAGCACCGGGGCCATCTGCCCCCCTCCCACCTTCGTAGTCGTGTCCCCCGCAGTCCACTGGGGCTCCGTGTCAGTGGGACAGCTTTACCCAGCATGCTGCCTCTCCTCTGCCATTATCTAATTCTTCATATGAGTGCCATCTAGCTTACACTAGCACCTGGGCACGGCAGACCAAAACCCCATTGCTTCCACATGTGAATCCTGCAAAATAAAGCAGTTAGATCTTTGGTAGTTTTCAAAACGGATCCTGTGAATTTTATTGCATGCTATATTATTAGGGTTGTGTACAGTTTATTTTCTCCATAAACTGTACACAAACCCTTAAGTTGTGAAATATAACTGGAACTGGAACTGCACACTAGCAATTAAAGTGAAGTTTTCCATTTTGACAATGACTGCAGTAAAAATATTGAGATTTTTTTTTTTTTTTGCATTAAGTTCAGTTCACTCACCACAATGGAAAAGCTGAAGTTGACCGTAGCCCATTTAAGGCACTCAATGCCTCCTCTCCCTAACATGGAAATGCCGTTGCCTAACATTGTACTTCAAAACTTGAGAAAATATTTTGCTTTTTTTTCCATCCCGGCATTTGGATTTTTCTTATTGCTAGCACACATTCTTTTGTCATTAGCGTTTCAAAGCTGTCATGTCCCATTCCAAGACGCACCCACTCACCCTGTTGTGTTGTTAGGGTGTGTGTGATTGTAAAAATGCCCTTATTATTACAGTGTGACAATTTGTGGTTTGGTCTCATTTTTGATTGCCTCAAACAACATGACTGCGGTGCTGGTGTGGCCGTTCTGTGGCCGCTTTTGTGAAAACGTGACTGAGCTCGGGAAAAAATCATGTATTTTTAACCTTTTCGCAGTGTCAAACCACATTTGTCTTTCAAATATCCTGGACTCTGTATATCGTCATCCATAGGAGAGACAGATTCTCCCCGAGCTGGGAAGTGAGCATTGCCCTGGCTCCAAATCGGCACCATAGCAAATAATAGAAGTCCTAATAGAGTGGACTAATTGAATAATGGTCCCAGGTAATGAATTTAGCACATTTGGTCATAGACACCCCTCCCAGACAGACGGTTATTATCTGCTCAAAGATCCTGA
Source organism: Myripristis jacobus (assembly GCA_900302555.1). NCBI lineage: Eukaryota > Metazoa > Chordata > Actinopteri > Holocentriformes > Holocentridae > Myripristis > Myripristis jacobus. The sequence continues at coordinate 4,867 of OMLB01022967.1, forward strand.
GGCCAGAGATGCCAATTACACGCCACACAACTCTCCAAACCAATGAGAAAAAAAAAGAAAAAGAAACAACTGCCAGCCATTTTTACTGCCTGTCTCAGAGGACAGGAACTGTGTGTGTGTGTGTGACAGAGAGAGAGAGAGAAAGTGAGAGAGAGAGAAACGAAACAATCCTTCCCTTATGTCAAATCAGATTGGAACATTCTTGCCATTTCACACCGCCTAGCCGATATTATTTGGGAGTCTTGCTGCAGGCGCTGCACAGGCGATGCGAGCTCAGCCCCGAACCTATTCAGTGATTGAATTCCCCCGTTGCCCCTGTATCTGAATGTTAGGAGAATACTTGCCCTTATACTTAACAAGGTTAGGCATTTTTATTATTCTTTCTTAAACAGTCTGTGTTTTAGCTGGAACGGGACAGGTCTCTGGGGTGCCCACCTCCCCTCCTCAGGTGTCTCTCCTCTGGGGGCTCGGCTTCCCCCCCCCTCTGCTGGCTCTCTCCGTCGCGCTGCGTGGAGAGGTATTTGTGGTCCTGTAAAAGGATCGAGCTGCTCCGGCCAAGCCAAACAATGGGGGAAACTCTAATCCAAATTTACTGTCTGAATAGATAAGTCTAATTCTCATTTCTTCCAAGCATTATTTGATATTTCTTCTTATCGGTATGGACTACCGTGGCTGAAAACTATGCAGTGGGATTTCCAGAAGGCAAGTGTTGGTATGCTATTCTTTGATCGTATCTGTGGAAAGTGACTGCGTTTCACCAAGAAATGTGAGATTTATTAACCTAATTTGATTTTTTTTTCCCCCCCCTGAAAGACATAGTGAGAAAAGCAACAATAAAACATCAATCTTTGTTAAGACCCTATAGGAAATTCAAGATTAAAAAATGCCAGGCAAGGAAAGAGTTATATAAGATTTGAAAGGCTAATATTTACACTGTGGTGAACTGAAGACGTGGATTCTTCAAAGAAAATAAGTCATGCGCCCCTGATATGTGCACCGCGCTCACTTGGCCCGCTTGTTTATCATCGCAAAATGTGTCTTCTGCTGTCAAACACGTCTTGTCTGTCTTTCTTTAATTGGCCTCGCAGCCTAAAAGCGGCCAAGCTGTTTGCATGTTATCTCTGCGTGCATTGTGGTCATTATGAATAAATTCTCCGAGAAACCCCTCAGACTTCCCTTATAGATCACTGTCTGTTTGACATGCATTCTCGGCCAAATCACCCCCACCGCCAGCACGCACACACACACACACACACACATGCACACACACACAAACACCCTCCCCGTTCCCCTTTATGAGAGTCCTTGCCTTTGAACTCCTAGGGCCCACAGATTCGTCACAGATGAGGGTATTTTCCCCCTTCTTCCCCCCGTCCACGGTGCAGCTGAAGTAACTGCAGTCCACTTGTTGCCACGATCCCTGTCTGCACCTGTCAATCAAACTCCCCGAGGTGTCGGAGTGTGCCTCCCACCCCCACCCCTAACAGCACCACCCACTCCCACCACTCTTTACATCACTGACGCCCCCTCTCTCCACCTCCACACCTCCTGGCTGACTGAATAAATACTCAGGCAGGTGCAGGGGCAGCTATCTAAACAAGGTCATGTGGACCCCGACGGGATCTTGCGAACTTTCCTTTTGTCGATTCTGAGCAAAACTTGGAAATGCAATTGAATTGCCTTGATGGAAGAACAGCAGCACGCCATAATAAAGGGAATAAAATAAAGGTTTTGATTAAATCCTCTCCGTGCAATGTCCAGATCCTCCCCTTGGCCCTCTCCCCGTACAATAACGCTGTTGTTTTTCCACTGGTTACCGTGCGTTGGTGCTACTCTGCGGGCATGTCGTAAAAATGCCCTGGAATGCCAGTGAAAAGTCTTTCCCCAGCTTTTTTTGTCGTGGCACGAAAACTCCAACCATAAAAATGTCTTCTTACCTCCGGTTGTTTGTAAAAATGAAATGGTCATTGGTCACATGCATGTAAAGAGCCTGGCACCACTCAAGATAAACAAACAAGTACAGGGACTAAATGGTCACAGAGTTGCAGGGGGGAAGCAGCCAAGACATTCATTTGTTTGATCTCAGCTCCCTTATATGTATAATCAAGATATATTCCAATAAACTAACTCCCAAACTGGGCAGTGAATGCAACATGCTCAAGGTTCCAGATTACCACAGGAAATAAGAGTTATTCCCAGGTTAGGATACGCATGCACAGGGATATTTTAACATGTGTACTTCTTTTACTCAAAATAAATGTAATCAAATGTATTTATAAATGTTATTGCACAGCGTACAGAAATATTGCTTCGTGCTTACACACACACACACACACACATCGGCCACCTTTACATATGCAGACCAGCAGGCCACTCCATTATGTTCTATTATGTCTCCTGAGCTCTTTTTCAGGTTTATGTGGTTTCTGTTCAACCACAGGGTGGAAACGTGATCAGCAGCAAAGTAAACACAGGTTGAAATGGCAGCGGATCCCTTTCTGCCTGGCTTCATTTCACATTTAGTGGCACATAGCAGTCGTACAGCTGCATATGCATGGAGCATTATACTGTGCTTTTTGTGTGTGTGTGTGTGTGTCTGTGTTTGTGTATGTGTGCAGCTTGTGCATTGTGTGTGTTTTTCCCATGTGCTTGGTGTGTTTCACATGTGCAGGATCACATATGAGAGAAAGTGTGTGTGTGCATGCATACGTGTATGTGTGTGTGTGTGTGTGTTGGGTGTATCTGATGGAATAGCATGAATAATGCTCCTCCTACTGGTGGTAGCCAGGGTTAAAAGCACGGCTTTGATTATTCAAGACATGCACGGAAGCATCTCTCTCGCTCCCTCTCTTTTCCAGTCAACCGAAAACATATATTTCATATTTTATGATTCTATACCCTATGGTTACCTTTGGCAATATGCTGAGTTGACTTCTTTGCAAAAACATCTTTTGCCCTTAAGACTAACAATCGGTTATGATCGCTAATGAACCTCTTTCATTCCTAATCACAAATAGTCACTCTAGGGGGCCAATCAGTGTTACCGCATGAGTAAATATTCACCATACTCTAAAATGCAATATTCAGCACATGATCTGATTAAGGGTAAGCTTACAGGGAAATTTCCACTGAATAAAAGAGGATAGAAGAGGAGCCCGCGAGCAAAAAGTACTGCAGGAGAACTTTCAGTGGAGAAGGGAGGTTTGCTGACTGCGCAGCGACAATAAGACCACCTCACCTTCGATTGAGTTTCAGTCTGTGGAATGATGTTTACAGCTATATGCCATCCATTGTTGTAGATTTCAACCTTCAGCTGGAAGTGCTTTTTTTGAAATTTTATTATTTAATTTTGTAGCTCTGTTTCAATTCAAAATCATAAACGGTGTTGCACAAGAAATTTGAACAAGCTGCGCTGACACGTTCCGAATGCAGACTTCACACAATAGGTGCAGGACAAACCAGGAATTCACATATAGTGCAAGGAAGATATAAAGTACAATAGCACAGTGTAGTGGCGTTGGCGTAGTTGGTGGCAGAGTGGACATGATTACAAATTTCAGAATAAAACAGATGAAAAGACAAAGCAGTTCTGTGTGTGGTCACGTGGCTCGTCTGCTGCTCGCCATATTATCACAATTATCTGCTGTGCATTGTGCATGGCGGCGCTCCATCAGTCATGCTGACCTTGGCTGCCCGGTGAAGATAGTGATGGAGGGGAAGGAAACAAGAAGCCCAGGGCAAGCGAGAGGGGCTGGAGGTGGGGAGGATGAGGAGGCTGGCATGACGCTTGACATGCCCCACAGGGAGGCCCACCTGGCTGGCCTTGGGTCTGGCTCTGCACTGGGTAAAAGGGAGATAAGCCCTGAGAGGCAGCCTCTGTCCCTCCCCGAGCCCCCCAGGCCCCTTGAGCGCCACAGCTACCGGGGAAGGAGACGGGAGGCATGGACTCTTATCAGCCTGATAAGGCCAGGCAGGAACCAGTGGCTCCAGGACCTGATGGAACACGAAAAGACAAAGTCAGCTTGTCTGCTCTGGTTGGTCATAGAGTGCACATAAAAAAAAAAGATATCTGACAGGACTTACAAGCCTTGGGAGCATTTGTCATCTTGTCCATGATATTTTGAATTATTGACGTTTATTTATAATTGCTATCCTAGTGATCACACGCACATCTGAGCAGGCAAGAACACACCTCCTGTGTAAACTGAGAATTTTAAACCTGATGAAGCCTGCAAAACGCTGTCTGTGTATTTACTTAATAAAGGTACTAAAGGTGTGGGTTCTTATGTGCTTTCAGCTATTTCAATTTTTTCCCATGGACGTACATATTTAAATATTTATGGCTGGTATAAAGTCAGACGATTAATGTGACAGAAAATCCGAACGCACCTCACATTGATCTGCGTGCCTGTCCCGAGTCATAAATACTTGAGATTTCCATTAAACCATGGAGGCTGAATACGATACGGTGCATACCAAAAAGACTCGGTTGCATCCCCGCCTGAGGTTCGCACGTTGGAAATCTCGCCCCTTGCAGTGTTGGATTCGGTTCACATCAACTGCACGAGGAACGCCGAGGATTCTCAGAGTGAATGGATGGAGATCCTAACCTCCGCTGACAAACAGAGCTGGTCAGAGGAAGAATGAATATGTCTGTTATGATTTTTAGGGTTCCTGTGCCTGGGAAGAGCCAAACCCACAGATATTTGGGAATTTTCCTGCAGCGATTGATACTGATTTTGCCTGCAGTTGTCAGGGATACATTCAGACTAGGCATTTCCTCCATGCACATGCATACCATTAAAAACAGTGCAATCGATAAGGTATGAGATCTGTTTTTTCATCATGAAACGGATATAGTAAGTAGAGCCGACTTGGACTATGGGCAAGACCAATAGCACGTAGCCATACGCCCATGTACAGATGTTTAGCCATGATAAATCATCGCATTAGAAGTTGTCAGGGGGTTAACATCACTTTCACGAAGCATTTATTCCTCCTTCCTTTGACATCTGGAATAAAAGCCAGATACTTTTGTCTCAAACCCAGACACGAGAGGAAACAGACACAAAGAGTGAAAGTCGAGACAAAGGTGATGACGGTGAGGGGGGAAAAAGGAGTGGGAGACAGGTACTTGCACAAAGAGGCAGGGGAAATAAGAGTTGTCTAAGCTAAAAGAGCTGCAAGGGCATGGAGAGGGAAGGCGCAGGCAAGAAGAAGAAAAGCAGTGATAGTCTGCTTTTGATCCTGTCGACGTACCCGCGCCTCCAATGCAGGACGAGGCCGCACGTGGAAGTCGGCTCTAATGCTGTTCTGCTGTTTGAGTCGGGATGTCAACAGCTCCGGCGGCGGCACATCGCTGCGACGGCGGAGGATAAGTGCTTTCCTCTGTTCCCACCTGCCCCAGGGTCGCGCGGTAAACGTTTCCGACCAGGGCCTGATTGTGACCTCGTCAATAACGGCCCTTGCTGTTTTCCTCTGTGCTGCATGTGTTCAGTAATTTTTCTATTTACCCGTCAGCGTTTTTTGTTGTTGTTGGGTCCATATCATACATTTGAAGCCTAAATCCAAATCAAAAAAGTATCTAAAGAAATTTTGTTTCCTGTTTTTGCTGAAGAAGGGACCCAGTCTCCGTTTGTGCCTTTGCTGTGAACTGTTCTTCTTTTTCTTTTTTCTTTTTGTTTCCCCCTTCTTTTATTTTTTTTATTAGAGACATGTCCCCCTCCCGCAGATTCCTTAATTACAGCGCAGCCCCCCTAGCAAAGTTTCCGATCTGAGGCGGAAGCAAGCAGGGTTAGCAGTATTACCAAACCTTTCAAGGATTCGCTGTTTTTTTTTTTTTTTTTTTCTCCAAAGACAAAGCTGGTTATGATTTCCCAAGGCCATTTCAACCCTTGTTTTTCTCCTTAACCGCTGCTCTGTTTAACAGTGAGGTGCAACACATGAATAATCATTATGAGTAAATAAGACTTTGAAGAAAAATATTGTGAAAGGAATTCTCCAGGCAGTTCTTTAAGTGTTGACCTAGTAAAGACCCCTTGAGTGTTTTTCACGTTCTGCATTGTATGGCTGGGTTCCAAAGTCTTTAATCATTGCGGCACTTTTGTCATGTGAGTCTAGTATTGCTACACGAGATAGATTCAACATGCGTACCTACAGGCTTTTGTGAAACTGAAAGACTGGATTTCAAGCGAATCAATCAGACAAACCTCTTGATAGAAAATGTCAAAACTTACATTGTTTTACTTTTATGTGATCCAATACATGAAGACAGATATTCCTCCACCGCAGCATCAGAGCACATGATTTCCAAACCAGACCTGTTTGACTAATCTTTAGATCAGTGTTGAGTGAAGTAATCGAGATTCCTGGAGTAATCTCCTCTCCAGCCTCTCCACTTTTCCCCCTACGTGAAACCTCAGCCGAGCTACAGAGGTATCTATAAATCTTCCTCTTGTTTGGGTTTGTCTGCAGGAGGCTTGCTTGCTTTGTAACTCTGAATCACTTTCTGAGAAACACATCCTGAGAGGTTTGGAGACTTTTAATATGACAGGTGGAGGATTCAGCCGCTTTCTCAATTTACTGTGCGAAAAAGACAGAATCACAACAGGCTCTCCATCAAAGGATTCTCTGAATCAAGCTGTTATTAAAAGTCTTTTGTAATAATTTTGGATGACTGATTTTTTGCCCTAAACTTATTAATCCAGGGAAAGTTTTTTTTTTTATTCTCTCTCAACTAAGCGCCTTGCTCAAGAGCATTTCAATGATAGCTGTAAAGGGAGGAGAGAGTTTCCTTGATAATTTCATCGTCTTAGATTTCCTCCAGTGGATCCAATCCAAAAATTTCCCCCAAGCGTGCTTCTCTAAAATTTAGGCTGCTATGGCATCCATTTACCTCCTTTACTCTGCCATAAAAAGGAGAGAAAAAATCATATTTATCAGGTACTTTATCAAAGGATCCCTGTCATCTGACTTCTATATCATTAAACCTCATTCACAGTAATTTGAGATTCCCAGATTATACCAGATAAGTAGTGCACATGATCGGTCTGCAGGTGTAGTTTTACATGCACAGACTGGCAGATGCATGCAGGATTAGATATCAACCTCCTCGAATCTCCTGCCACTGAGAACCAACTTAAGAGCTACTGTCTTTTCCTGTGTCTGGCTTAGTCATCAGAAGATGAGTATGAAAGCCGGATTGTAACTGAAGAATGCAGCCGAGCGGGGCGGTGTGGCGTGCAGTGGGATGATGGATGGAGTGACATCATGGGGAGCGGATGAGTAGACAGAAGGTACATGTCTAGAGTTGAGGTACTTGTCTGTCTGCCGCACCCCCGTACAAAGCCGCCCTTTTCCCAGCTTGAATTTTGCACCTTTGCTTACTCCCTGTTGCATTTATGCGATAGCTGATGAGTAAAACGACAGGAGACAGATGAATATAATTTGATTGAAAATCCAATTTCAATAGTCTTCCCACAGAAAATCCTGTGCACATTATGATCATGATTTTTCAGTGCATGGCGATGAATAAATCCACAGCGCCACTAGACATGCAGTTTTATCAGATCTACTGTGCATCTTCTTCCAAATGTGTGCATCTGTGTGTGTGTGTGTGTCTGCTTGTGTGTTTGATGCCTACCGGTGGACCTACAAATGTGTGTTTGTGTTTGTGTGTGTGCGCCTGTGTGTTCAGACACAGGAGGCTGGAGTGTGATGAGTCTCATCTGGTCTCAGAGATCATTAGGCTCCTGTTCAGTGGGTCCAGAGGGACGAGAGGCCATTATGGTTCACAGGGATCATCATTCGCCCTAACTACTGCTCCAACCAACACATCCTGTCCTAGGTGCATGCCTCGCACAGCATTTGGTTGTTTGGATTAAATAACAAAATATGACATTACATTTGAGGGCATTTTATATGTTTAGCTCACTCAAGAGTGACTTAATAAAAGAAGAATGACCTTAAATTCCCTAATTGCCTATAATACAAGCAACCAACAGAAATGAATGCAGAGGTAACAAGCCTCAGCGCTCAGACAACTGATGCAATAAATATTCCCTTCTCCCTAGAAAGTTGACGTACAACAGGCGAGAGCTAGATAGAGAAATAAGAGCCAGGAAAGAGTTCATATTTCATCAAAACGAATAACTTTCATAAACGACTGCCATGCAAACAATGCTATAAACATTTATAAACCGCTGTCACGCGTGCATACGGAAACTGTTGTTAGCATATTCATAAACTGATGACTGCAAGCCGATTAATGTTGCACAAAAAATAATTCAATAACAGCATTTGCATGGCCGATGCATTCATTATCACCTCATCAGATCAAACTCACATGGTAACAGTCGGATAGTGCAAGCACACATGGATATACGCAGCCCCGTGGTGCCTACACACACACACATACACACACACACACACACACACACACAAACTCCATCTCCATCCACTAAAGTGACAGTTCAAAGGAGAGGTTAATGCGAGTTAATGGAGATGAATTGCGTGGCGTCCACTCCTGCGGCCGGTCGTCACCGCTGACGCTTCGCAGATTCCATCCCATACGTCTCCATGTCTTCATCACGCTGCAGCGCAGACAGCTCCCTCCGCTGTGGCACATCTCCATACACGTATGTGAACTCCCGTCCCTCCCTCCATCCCATGGCTGGTTTGCATTATTTTCTCCTTAGAGCAAAATGGGATCTTTCAGTGCGCGCTACAGTCGACTGGCCTCTATCAAAGGCACTGCATGCTCTAAAACCCAACGGCAGTTTGATCATATTTTTCCTTTCTTCCATTTCCATCGTTAAAGGGGAGGTATTTCTGCTGGGTGGCCTGGCTGTAACGCTGTTGGATCATCTCTTGAGTTACAGTAGAGGTTTTAATGGTGCCAATAATATACGGCCTGCAGTTTTAGAGCAAAGAAATGTCATGGTCATGAGGAGAGTGTCCAAGGAACCCCCCTCACCCCCACCCTATCCACACACACACACTACATATTAAACGGGTGATGCATGAGCAAAGTAATATTGACCATGGATGGACACAGGAGAAATAGAGAATTTAATGCACTATGCACTTAGTATGAGCAATTACATTTTAGGGTTCCCTTTTCATCTGTCCCATTGGAGACTTTTTGCCAATGTGCTCTATAGCTCCGAGCTCGATTTGAAGCACACCTGGGCCAAATAGTATTTGCAGACAGTTCTGCAGGTTTTTTTTTTTTATTTTTATTTTTTTTTTGATCCAGGTTTGGTCCAGTGACAGTAGACCGATTTTCTCTGTGGCTCTCTACAGGTTGAAAGTTGAAAAATACACCCTGAGCTCTTGTCCGGCCTCTCTGATGTTGCACATATGCGTCTTCTCTATTTTATATCATGATAAAGATTTTATTTCCCTGTTTCTGGAGTAAAAAGGGAATGAGTAAAATAGAACACTGTTTTTTCTTCTTTCTTTCTTTCTTTTTTTTTTTTTTTTTTAGCTCTCTTCTCAAATTCCTTCCCAAAAATGCTTCTGGGTTTTATTTCCCGCTCTGAATTTAATAGCTGGAGAATATAAAGAATGAATATGGGTTCTCGGGTGTATTCCAAATGGGGAATGTGAACTTCTCTCTTTACTTGGGCCCGCTGTGCCAATAAGTATGAACAAACTTCTTTCTTTCCCGGCGCTTGCATCCCCTGCACTTGTGAATGTGTTTTCATTTTCAGGAGGTTTAGCAGAATGAAAATCTTTCCACCGAGATGCTCATATCATCGGAAACCTCCATGTTAGAGGTTCCTGCAGCGTGTGTGTGTGCGCTCTGCACTGTGTATGTACAATCACGTGCATTTGTCAGAAGGGTAAAATGCTATTCGATGCTTGGTTGCATTTCAATTTTTGGATTTGAAAGAAAATCCACATGGTTGAACTGACCTCAACCCTTGACTTCATGCATGTGCTGAAGGCCTCAAGCGCATCTTTTATTGAACCTTTCGCAGGTATGAGTTTAGATGCCTTAAATGCCAGCGTGTGTCCATCTGTGAGAGTGTATCATGCGTGTTCCTCCCTCATCGGGTTCCTCAAGTGAAAAATGACTGTGGGGGTAAATGAGGTGTGAGGCATCAGCTCCGAAGCAGATTCTCCTCTGAATTGATGTGGTGTGACTCCTAAACCGTCTATGGAGTTGTTTTTTTTTTTTTGGCCCTCTCGCCCACCTTTAGCCTCTGGAGGACTCAACTGGTTCTGTTTCATTTCAACAGAATACTGCATGTAGTGCTATTACACACTCACACACACACACACACACACACACACAAATAACAAGGTGACCTAGATATAGTACCTTACCTTAAAAGAGGTCGTCCAATCAGTGGACATTAAGTTATTACTGCAGCCCGTTAACACAAATGGCTTGAATGATGAACGGACAACTCAGATGTGCTGTATACTGCAGGTCTTTATGTATCTGGTGAACTGGGCCAGAATGAATTAAAGACGGAGCTGATGATTTGTGGCCTTCTCTGCCATTGGTGCATAAAAGTTTAATTGACAATTTAACACTGAATAATGTGTCGGACGCGAGCGCGGCATAAAAACCACTTCATCAGGTTTGGCGCGCCGAAAAGTTTGGCTGTGCCGCATGTCAGAGCGAACAACACGCAGTTTGATGATGACAGACCGAAACTGGGGTGTCAGTCTGAGCGACAACTTCCGTGGCGGTGATGAAAAATGTTGAACGCATGGAGAATTCATCTCCGAGCTTTGTAAATAAAGTGAGCATCGGGTTCTATAGACTGCAGCCATCTCTTCGATCTGCCAGGAAAGATATATCGTGTCGTTTTATTCACCTCGTGACTGATGATTATGTCTCATTGGATGGTTAGCTCTCACACTACAGTTTGATTTTTGTTGGAGTTCCCCCGGTGAGAGTCAAACCCGGATCTGTCACGTCAGATATGCTGGTTTGATGTCTGTTGCAGATAGTTTCCACTGACATACATTTTTTTTTCAGTTCCTCACTGATAAGGCTTTGTGCCGTGAAGCATATTTGAAGATATCGTAATACACACTTTCACTTTGTGTGTGCACATGTGTGTGTGTGTCTGTGTGCGGTGCATTTATCTGTGTCTGTGTGTGTTTTTGTGCCTGCTTACCAGCCAGCCGATTTGTGGTGTGTGTGTGTGTACGGAGCTCTCCTTGCATCAAACCATCATTAAGTCTCTCTATTTCATTGAGGCTTGTCCAAGAGGGGTACTGTGATTAATGACCATTCAGGGTCTAATGAAAGCATGTAGAAGCGAGCAAAGTATTTCAGCGTGAGGCAGTGCTGGCAGGGCCAGGACCGGGTGGCTGCGTTCAAACTCAAACATGACGTGCCGCCCTCCCAGGGCCCATATTTCACCAATGTTTGACCTCCAGTTATTCATTAGCCCCTTTGAACTGGCTCTTGTCGGGGTGTTTGTTGTCCTTGGAGTCCATTATGCCACCATCATCATCGCCAAAGCAAGACAAACACGTCTTGTGTCGCTGTGTTCGCTGGAGGTAAACAACCAGCCGGACAAGAACAAAGCACTGGTATTAGGTTTGTTGGACTACACATATTTGTCATACTCTTCTTTTGTATTACTTTGGCTATTTGCACTATAATGGAATTTAATTACATGAGCAAACATGTCACCTGACTTTGTTAGGTGGTGAGTGTCCTGCGGCTTCCTTGAAATGGAATCAATAAAGTCCATGTGTTGCTTAATATGAAAAGATGAGGACAAACGTCATTTATCTTGTGTGCGTGCGTGTGTGTATTTTGGTGTATACAGTGTACATGTGAGTGCATGTGTTTATCTGTACGTGTTTGAGTGTTTCTGCTTTTGTGAGTGTGTCTGCGAGTGTGTATTTTGGGCATACGTCCCGCTGTATATGGTGTATCAGTATTTTCAGAGCCGTGTGGTGACTGCAGTGGGAGTCTGGCTCTTCCAGGTTACAATGAGCCCAGCCATTAGTGGGGCACTCTAACTGAATAAACAGTCATCGGTAGCACGCTGTGGGCTGGGGCCACCACAGCCACACTCAACACCATGCTACAGCCAAGAGTGGCATGGAAACAAAGTGAGTGGGCACTGGGAAACAGCTGCCACTCTCTGTGTCTGGCCCCGGCTTTGGCCTGGCATGGAGCAGCATGGCCGTGCGTGGTGGTGAAGGGCTCCGGTGTCGCACCCCTGCTGCATGATGGATGGAAGATCAGCTTAACCAACATGGAAACCTGGTTTGAAGAGCAAAGACACGGAGACAAACAGACAGTTTCTGCTGTGCTCGCCTCCTCTATACAGGCACTTTGATGAAATTCTCCATCCTTGTAAATCTGAACTTATATGTGGAGCACCACATGGTGTCTTTGGTGAAATGTTGATCCGTATCTATTATGAAAGCTGCTTCAAAGCTGCTAGATGGGTAATATGTCCCAGATCAAGGAAGGCAGAGGCAAAGAGAGGAGGGGGTCTGTGTGGTTTGCAGTGCAGCTGAGTTATAATAGGGCAGAGACAAACAGACATGTGCATAGTTTAGATGGGCCTAATATCAAAGGTTGAGGGGGGCTGAGGGGGTAATGGGGACAGATTGTGTGTATTGGCTGAGGCACAGGGTGCTGCTGGGTAGGGAGAGGGGGAGCATATGGGCTGAATTCTGAGGGGGCTTGGCCCACCTTTATATGGTGGGCATGCAAAGGCGGCCCCCTGAAGACACGTAGGCAATGCCAGGAATCTTCAGCCACGTCGCAGAGCCAGCAGCTCGCTATTGAAATCCTCGCTTGAAACCCTCCCTGCCGCCTTGGCTAAAGTGTAGCATCTTATCCCCCCACATCCACTCGGCCCCAAACGTCTTTCCACCCCTTCATTTCGTCTCTCTGCGCATCTTCAAAGAAGACCCCTCTGGTGATTAATCCATTTGAATAAGTATCTCTTTCCAGAGGACAAGATGAGCTAAGTGGCCACAAGGGCACACGACGTGAGCAGAAAACCAAAAGGACCGGCTGTCATTGCTTGAAATCATATGGCGTGGCCTGAGGTAGGAATGCTGGCTATATACCTTGCTTATCCACATGAAAAAAAAAAATACACCCACACAGCAGGGACAGACTCTCATGTGATCCATCTTATTTTCTTTGATTTGATCCTGTGGTTGGTGACTGCTGACATCAGTGACCAGAGACAGAGCAACTTGTTTGTGACTCTTTTTTTTTTTTTCTCCCACGATCCTTTGCTTCTGTCATCGTGGCGCAGAAATTAGCACTCATGGATGGTTGGTTCATGTTTGATGAGACAACTTTGGTATGTTTGTGCGGTTGTGTGTGTGTGTGTGTGAGCACAATTGCTTTATTTGTGTGTGTGTGTATATTAAATATGTGGAATGATACGCTCACTCAGCAAAGCTTGAAATGTCTGAGGTCCAGCCAGTGACTCATCTAATACCCATGTGCCAATAGCCACAATCTTGGGCAAACACATTTCATGATGCATGTGCACAATGATAGAAAACAGTGTCTACCATTTAATAATCCTGGAGGACGTACACATCAGTGATCTTTTTTTATGCAATGAGGTTTTTAACCTTGCAGACGAGAGGCAGACCATGTCGCATCATCACATTTGCCATCCCTGCGTGAATTAAATTTTTATGGAAATAGCTCCCAGCCAGACTGAAAGGCAGTGTAATTGGGACAGGGATGAAAAAAAAAAAAAAAATAGAGTTAACATGACTTTGCAACTTTAAGGTGATATTAATGGGACTTGGGTCAAAACTGCTGAACCAGGTTTACCTGAAATAAGTTGATGATGAACTTCTCCGAAGCCCGGAGGCTGTGATACCACTGGGGGAAGTTCTCGCCATGTGCTGTCAGCCGCTTTTGTTAAATGGGTTCCCCGAAGGCTTTTTTTGGGTCATTCCGATCTTGTTCAAATGTCATCACAGGCGCCGTGGTGTAAGCGCTCTTCAAATATGGGTCAGAACCATGTGTTAAGTCATGTCTGGAGAAATTAGTGGGCTCAGCTGATGAGGGTATTTGACTGGACGTTTCTATTTTTGCACGCAGCTACTTGAGTCTATATGTTGCAGTGGAATTCCTAAATCCCCTCGTTTGGAAATCAGATAATGAAAACTCCGTAGGCTCACAATAGGCCAAAAATTGATTCATTAATCTACACAAAAGCCTGTAAAACAGCTTAGGCCATGAGAAAATTTCCCTTTTCTTAGTAGTCTTATCAAGTCAATTCAAGTTTATTTATAAAAGGGCTTTTATCGGGAAAAAGTTCATAACAAAGCACCAAAGGAGAAAATTACAGATTAAACAAGAGAATAAATACAACAGGCATGCGAGATATGAGAGTGAAGCTTGTGAGCATGCTCTTTTGTGTGTAGATGTGTGTGTGTGTGAGTGTGCGAGTGTGTGTATGGCTGCTTCCTTTGTCTGACGGTGCAGAAGAAGCAGCGATGACACGTGGCCGGCTATCCAAATATGATACTGATATAACAAAGCAGACGCCTAAGAGGTCTGACACCATATTAGATATTTCCACTGTACACTTATATAAGCCTTTTCAAAGATTGTTTTAAAAGGAACACCCAAGAATTTTCAGGCTGGCTTCGGAGCCCAGAGGAGACGTGGGGTTTTGGCTGGTGTTTTTTCTCTACTCAAATCACTTAGTGTGCCCAAATAGTGGTGTCTGGGCAGAACCGGGCTGGTTCCCATTTAGAGACAGCGGCTGGCTCCGGCCTGTAATTCGCAGAAGGGGAAACAAATTGCTCTCTGGTCTCTGTCTCTCCTCGAGGCCAGTTTATTTCATGCTACTTTGGCTCTGCCATTCTTTTCCTTGCGTGTGTCATCCTTCCAACTATTTCAAACACTTTTGAGGGCCATTACCATGGGCCCTTTCAGGAGGGGTGAAGGGCGGGGTTGGCTGGTTACTTGGCTCACTGGTTGGTAGGAAACATGTGCCCCAGAAGAGCACACACACACACACACACACACACACATAGACATGTATTTCTAAGTATACACATACATTCACATTTATGTCCAAACCTATCTAAGCATACACACGCCCCGCACCCCTTCTTCTCCCAAACTAAGCGCCTCTGCAATGGGAGGTTTATCATCAAAGCACTTATCAGAGCAGAGCTGTGTTTTAAATGCTAACTAGCTATTGCTTTAAATACCAGTGACATCACCATCAGCCCTTTAGTCAGCCTCTGAGAGAGGAAGCCACAACAGAGAATATGAAAGATGTGAGGAAAGCGAGGAGAACTGGGGGAGAGAGAGAGAGAGAGAGAGAGAGAGAGAGAGAGATTCTCCTAGAATAAAAAGAGAGAGAACATAGGTGTAACTTTAGTGTGGTATCACATTCTGACCTAGGATATGTATGAATCTCTCTCTCTCTCTCTCTCTCTCTCTCTCTCTCTCTCTCTCTCTATCAGCCGGGCTCAGATCCTCGCTGTTCTGGTGTCAGGAACCACAACAAGGACTCAGCAGCAGTGGCGGCAGCAGCGAGGAGCAGTTACCCTGGTGGCCTCTAATCCTAGATCACTCAGCCTGCACTTTTTTTTATCGCATATCAAAGGCCAGCCGGGATTAGAGTTAACTGCACATTAGAATAAACGAACTGCTCTCTTCCTCCACGCTGGGCCCGCGCTAGTCAAACAGCCTCGGGGGAGTCAGAGAGGGGAGGAGGGGGCTTCAGCGAAAACCCCAGCGTATTCTGAAAGTTTCGACTCTTACTCTTTCAAGGACTGGGAGACGTAGACGAAGCAGGGTAGTGAGCATCTATGTGGAGTGAGCAGACACACAGACACGTGTGCAAATACTCCCAGAGAGTGTTAACGTCTTGCAATTCCCATTTCTCGTTCAAGCTTTTCTAGCTTTTGCTCTGAATTCTTCTCTGTCAGAAAGGCTTAATTATTTGCTTTCAGAGTACATTTTATGTTTTACGGAGCTAGAGCCAATATGGATGTGTCCAGATTAGCTGCTATATTTATGAATGCATGAGGAATTTCCTCAGGGTGAGAAAAGTGTGCGCAAGATGCTATATGTGAGTTTCCATTTTTTCCTAAGTGAACACAGAGAAGAGACGGAAAGTGTTTTTTTTTTTAATATATTTACTAATTCCCTAGACTCGTATTCAGCATAACTGTTTCTTGACTTAGACTTTATTTCAGTTTACGTTTCTCTGCCCCCTAGATGCGTCCATAAACACGCACAAGCCACATCATCAGAGATCAAACCCGTCAGGCCCATATGCAGTAAATATATTAGTAAATGCACATATCCAGACACTCCTGTTTCATGTTCACACACGTGTTCTACATGTTCTGCATCTGGTTTGTGTTTATCTGGACGCCCCTGGCCATCTATCTCCCCCTCTCGCTCGCTCTCTACCACTTTCTCTCACTCTGACGGGATGCAGAGAGATTGCTGGGGGTTCGTTTTTAACATTTTAAGAGCGATACACTATGCTACTAATTTTTTTTTTTCCTCCCCCTCTGGCTCTTGTATGATTTTTAGGTTGTATCGCTGGAATGCATCTTCACCTGAGCTCACAGTGAAATAATAAAGGTGCAACAGTATCCCATCATTCCCTCCTACAAACACACACACACACACACACACACACACTCATTTCTCTGTATCCTGTTTGCCTGGCTATGTCTGGGAGAGTGGGGTGCCTCTGGCTGATTGGAGGGAGCACCAGATCGGGTTGCCCTCC